>JAFFZR010020917.1:0-22813 GCA_018397195.1 Lethrus apterus | reverse complement strand
TTTTTTTTTTTTGATAAAAAGTTCAAATTAAATAAAACAAACCCGGTTAACGGCACAATCGAGCGACTGGAGTATTATTGGTTGCCTGCATTTGCTTTCATTGAATATTTCTTCTAGTTTTTTCCGCAAATGTTCAAAGAAAGCAAATGCAGGCAACCAGTAATATTCCAGTCGCGTGGTTGCGACGTCAATCCAGCTTGTCTTATTTAATTTGACAAAGACTGTACAATAAAAAAAAATAGTTACTATCGGAGATAGAATCAAGTATAAACTACTTATATCGGGTGTGCCAACTATCTGAGGTCGGTCTATTACGTCTTACCTATTCACTTTATTAAAAAATGTTTCAAGTAAAAGTTGTTTGGAGTCAAGTACTCTACGCCATAAAATTATTCTGAAATATACAGGGTGTTTATTTTTGCCTGTACGTTATACAACTTTGTTATTTTAAATGGAACACCCTGTATATCGTCGCATTTTCAGATTCCCCGGAACAAAATAGGGAAAGATTGTACTACAGACTCCATACTAAAATTGAGCGGTTTTCGAGATATTCCACTTTTAGTTAAAAAAAATTAATTTAGGTAGTTCTCTTTAAAAATTAATAATGTTTTTATTAAGGACGATTTTGTAACGATTCGTTGGCATAATGGTAACAATGCTTCAAGTTAAACAATCAATACCAAATATCGTCGTTATATTATACAGGGTGTTTCAAAATTGATAATTAATTGTAGCATCTTTAAAAGGCTAAAACTCGTTTTTTGCAAATGGAACAGCCTGTATATTTTTATTCCATTTGATCAAGTTTTAAGTTCTTTTTCGATCGCGTATAACATTCCCTATAGCTAAAGTTAATTCTTTTGGAGTTATAGGTAATTCAGTATCATAAAACCTGTGTTAGACAAAATAAGATATATGATAGTAATACCATTGACGTAATACCTTTGAAGTAAATTTATTTAGAAATAGTATCTGGATATGATGTATTACCTGTAGTTTATACTAAAATTCTAAAGTGATTGTTAACCAGGATATACCGGGCGAGCCAATTATCTGGGATCGGTCTATTACGCCTTACCTATTCACTTGATTAAAAAATGTTACAAGTAGAAGTTGTTTGGAGTCAAGTACTCTACACCATAAAGTTATTCTAAAACATACAGGGTGTTTAGTTTTTCCTGCACGTTATACAACTTTGTTATTTTAAACGGAACGGCCTGTATATTGTCACATTTTCAGATTCCTCGTTACGAAATAGGGAAAGTTCATACTACAGACACCATACTAAAATTCAGTGGTTTTTGAGATATTCCACTTTTAGGAAAAAACAATTAATTTGAACTTGGGTAGATCTTTTTGAAAATTAATAACGTTTTTATTAATGATTATTTCGTATCGGTTCTTTGGCATAATACTAACAATGCTTCAAGTTAAACGGCCAATACCAAATATCCTCGTTATATTATACAGGGTCTTTTAAAATTGAAAATATCTTATATCTTATTTTGTCTAATACAGGTTTTAGGATACTTAATTACCTATAACTCAAAAAGAATTAATTTTAGCTATAGGGAATGTTATACGCGATCGAAAAAGAACTTAAAACTTGATCAAATGGCATAAAAATATACAAGGTGTTCCATTTGAAAAAAACGAGTTTTAGCCTTTTAAAGATGCTGCAATTCATTATCAATTTTGAAACACCCTGTATAATATAACGAGGATATTTGGTATTGATTGTTTAACTTGAAGCATTGTTACCATTATGCCAACGAATCGTTACAAAATCGTCGTTAATAAAAACATTATTAATTTTTAAAGAGAACTACCTAAATTAATTTTTTTTTACTAAAAGTGGAATATCTCGATAACCGCTCAATTTTAGTATGGCGTCTGTAGTACAAACTTTCCCTATTTTGTTCCGGGGAATCTGAAAATGTGACGATATACAGGGTGTTCCATTTAAAATAACAAAGTTGTATAACGTATAGGCAAAACTAAACATCCTGTATATTTCAGAATAATTTTATGGTGTAGAGTACTTGACTCCAAACAACTTTTACTTGAAACATTTTTTAATAAAGTCAATAGGTAAGACGTAATATACCGACCCCAGATAGTTGGCACACCCGGTACATGTCTTATTTCGTGATTTTTAATGGTGCACACTGTATATTTTTGGATTTCCTATCAAAATCCACGTTGATTTTTAATAAGGAACAATTTCAAATCTTTATTTTATGTTTGTTGAGTTAAGGATTAGAATAAGGAAAAAAAATTAAATTATTTACGTCATCTTAGTTACTACATGTCATATTTTCGTACTCGCACCTCTCCACTTCACCTCCCCATTTTTCTTTATGCACTTCCTTCAATGCCCAAAATACACTTCTTACAGCTCTTTCAAAATTTTCTCCTCTTTTGTCCAACATCCATACTCTTGCAATCCCTCAACCAGTTTCCCCATTCATGCTTCCCTTTACCACAAAATACACATTTCCTGAACTCCTCCCCAATCCAATTTTTTTTTTCTTCATTTCCCCATCTAAATCTTGCGAAGATTACCTCATCATGTCCTTTCACGTTACCTTCCAAATAATTAGGATTAGGATTCATTGTTTTGGCTTATAGGTACTGAATCGGGTCGAACGTGGACGAATTCTTCGTCCAATCTAACCCAAACCACCTACAGATTATCTGTATTTACAGCGGCCACTTCCTTCACTTCTTCGTCAAACCTCAACTTTTTACATTGGTTTAGTTTATACTCAAGCAATCGTCGTGAATGGCAATGTGTTTTCCAGTATTTTGACCTCTGTAATATTGCTCCAGCAATCTATCATTTCTGGTTCAGTTTGTCCTCGACCTGCCTTGATATCTCTCCGCCCTTTCCACTATCAATCATGCAGCGCCAACACCTTTCAGATTATCTGTATTTCCAGCAGCTACTTCTTTCACGTCTTCGCCCGACCTCAACTTTCTCCATTGATTTCGTTTATATTCCAGCAATCGTCGTTAAAGACGAAGTTTAATTTCTCCATTTTCCACCATTTTGACTTGTGTTATACTTGTGCTCCAGCAATCTATCATTTCCGGTTCAGTTTGTCCTTGACTTGCCTTAAAATCTCTACGCTCTTCCCACTATCATTCATCCAGCGCCACCACCTTTCAGATTATCTGTATTTCCAGCAGATACTTCTTTCACGTCTTCGCCCAACCTCAACTTTTTACATTGGTTTCGTTTATACTCGAGCAATCGTCGTTAAAAGCGAAGTTTAATTTCTCCCTTTTCCACCATTTTGACTTCTGTTATACTTGTGCTCCAGCAATCATTTTTGGTTCAGTTTGTTCTTGACCTGGGATATCTCTACGCTTTTTCCACTGTCATTCATTCAGCGCCACCATCTTCTACGCTCCTCTTTCTTTTTGTCAGTCCATCCCATCTTTACATTCAGACATCCAATGGCACCACTCGTCCTTTCCTCCTTCGCAAAGCACACACCTTTCGTATTCCTCGCGCATCCAACATTTGTTACCCCTCTCCTCGGTCCTGCATCTAAATCTGGCCCTTAAGCTCTAAAAAGAAAGGACGGGGACCTCCAGCTTTCTTCCGTACACACAAATAAATTTATACTTCTAGTTGTACTTTGCGTTCTGAATCTGCTCGCACCATGTCTGAACATACACCGCTTTCATTGTCTCCAGCACCTTTCCAACTCCGTCTCGTTCCTGGTTTGTATTCCTTTCTATTGCTGACCACCCCGTTTTTTCAAACATCTTTAGCCTATTGTATTCCCAACTCAATAAGACTTCGTTCCTATGTTTTAATAGGAGAAATGGGCAAAGAATATACAGAAAAAACCTTAACACGAAGCAGAAGAGAGATAACGAATAAAACATGATACTTACAAATTGGAAACAACAAAGATAAGAATTAACAAGACCAAAAGAAGAAAACATCAAAATGTTGAGAAAAATAAAAAAGAAAAACGAAAAATGCATAAAAACGTAGAAACTTTTGCTTTGTACAAGAAAGTTTGCCAGCCGAAGCGAACAAATACTAAAAACAAGGAAGAAAATCTGATGAGAAGAAATGATGAAATACTGCAATAGGGAAATATTTTGAAGGTTTACTGACGGAACATGGGAAGAGCATTCTCTCGAAGAAGCATAAACGAAATAAACACGAGATAAAGAAAAAACTACTAAAGAAGAAACAGTAAATCCAACTAAAAGCATGAAAAACAACAATTCCCACAAAGTTGAAAATCTTAAAGACGGACACAACAACAACAAAAACAACACAACAACAGAAAAAGAAATACCAGAAGCATTCAGTAAGCCAGTTATCTTACGAATACCGCTAAAAGGAATTTCTCTGTCTGAAGTAATTATCGAGGCATTGCTTTACTGGACACCTGTATAAAGTTTTAGCAACTTTATTAAAATGAAAGTTAGAAGTGAAAGCTGATAAATTGGACACTAATATTACGACCCGAAGATCCAGGTCAACGATTTTCATCCCAAAACCAAATTACGAAATACCTTCATATACAGGTTGTTCAAAGTTAGGCGCACTATTGCTATCTTCGTTAATTTTGGAGCTGCTTTGTTTGATACTCATTTACTTATTTTATATTAAAATTCGTCCTAAGTTTTTGACCTTTTATCTTACGGTTGTACTTTTTATCAATTAGTAAACAGATTTATACAGGTTGTCTCATGAACAAAAAACTTGTTAGTTCGGAAATGCGACTCGCAATTTTTTTGAGTATGCCATTGTAATCAGCAGAAAAAACGACACAGTTTTGATATATTAACCAACACCCTAGCTTCTCTACTAACGAAGTTATCCCATGTGCAGTGAACTGTATTAATATCGTCGTAGCTCTTTTGTTTTTCATTTTTGGGATATAGTAGTGTAAGAAGATTTTGTGCAAAATTTCATTTTCTACCGACTGCTACATAAATATACCGTGTGTTCCATTTAAAAAAATATTATTATCTGAGTTGGCTCTGAAACGTGATGCGCAATTGTTATTTTGTGTGGACCATTGGAATCAGCGGAAAAATCACTGCATCTTTGGTAATTTAACCGACTCTGTAGTTCCAAAAATAACGAAGTTAGCCTCGATAATTTTAAACACCCGGTACATAGTTATAATAATAATGCTATTTTTAATTCTCATATGAAAGTAATAAAAATCACAAGCGAAAGAGAAACACGTCATATTTGACTTCCGCGAAGTTGAATGGAAAATTTACATTCGGTGACCAGGTTGATAGATTGGAAAAAAAATTCATTAATTTTACAAACTAGTCTCACAAAAATGTAAATTAAATATTAAAAGAGAGACGCGATATTTTCAAACGCGAAAAAAAACGCTTATTGAAGAAGCATTCTCACTATTTGTAAAGAGAGAAGAATTTAGAACACGTTTTGTGCCGGTTAAGACGGCGCCAGCTATCAAATTAAACTCTTCTTCATGTTGTGTAGCGCACATGTACGCTGAGCGACTGTTACGCCGATGAACAGTTCTTTCGGGTCTTCTTTGCGCCAATTAAATATTTGCTTGCAAGGGCAAGCGGGCAACGGCCCCGATGCGTAAATATCACACAAATTTTACAATCGATCCTCCCAATACACGATCCGATGATTAGACAACATCTCGATTATAATACGAACATTGAGTGTAGAAAAAAAAAAACTGATACGAAGAATCTGAATTTAAATGAGTTTCCGTCGTTTGTTCTTATTGTTTTTTTTTTTTTCGTAAATAACGTGCAAGTAATTATAAATTGATTTTCTACAGTAAATATATTACATAAATTTTACATCATTATTTTTTTGAAATAATCCCTTTGAAAAATAAATGTTCAATGTTAAGCAAAAATAGTATGGGGAACTTAACAAATTGATACTCGCTAAAACCGTGCTGAAGAGGAATAAAGGCCGAAACCGGCCCACATATACGCAATTATTTGTTTAATATTCGAGAGCTTCATCTAGATGTCTAGTACATCGAAAATAATAAAGCCTAGATTATTGCAATTAAGATTATAAATTCAATCCAACCTAATCCAGTCAACCAAGATAGCAAACACTCGCACTCGCACTATCTCATCTGTTCTTGCAATTCCACTGCATTTATATTCTTTCTTTTCTGTAATCCCCCACACACACACACACACACACTTCCTCCCTATATTCTTTATCCATATCCGATATTATTCCCCCTTTTCTCTTCGTCTTCTTTTAATCTTCGTATCTTGATTCCTACAGTTGAAAATTTCACTTCAGAAATTTTTTTCTCCAAATTACTTTCCCCTCTTCCTCGTTCTTCTGTGTCCACTTATTCAATCCTCCCCAAACTACCCCCTTTATCTACTTCCGGCCTCATTTTGTCCTTGTTTTGATACTAATTGCTCCTTCTTTTCCATTTTGTTATTCCTCCATTCCACATCCACCCATAGTGGAAAAACCAAAATGTTATCAAGAGTTTTCATTTTTTCCAATCTTTCACTTGCAACATTTTATAGTTTTCTCGTTTTGAGTTTTAATATTTTTGCACATTGTTGGTATCCATTTTTGAAGAAATGGAAACGATTGATACAGCACATTCAATATATGTTTCTCAATTTATCCATTGCGTTTCGTTTGTAAAACAATTTGTTTTTCTATGTTTAAAAAATTGACTTGCATTTGCAAAAGCAATGATTAATTTTTTTCTGATTTTACAATACAATCTTGCAAATAGCTCGTCTTATGCGGACCGACGACGCCAGACATAGAAAAATTATTAAGCATCAAGCAAAACAAAACATTTACTCACGACGGAAATTATACACCACAGCGACTATTTCAAACACGTTTGTACTTGATCGAGCTGCGACGTCGATGCTAAGTAGGCCTGGTAAACGGTTTTATTGTAATTTCAACGTATTTGTGCGCTGTTTGACTAATAAATCGATTCTGTAAAAAGCGTAGCAGTGAAGAAAAAGCTGTTAATTTAAAATCAATTTTCCAATTCGAATAACTAATCCAAAGTGAGACAACTTGAAAAAAAATTAAAAAATACAAAAATAAGAAACAATTAAAATTTGTGGACACAAAATTCGACGAAGGCCGCCAATCACTGTCCCTTTGATCCACTAAAGAAAAAAAAACAATGAAAGAAGAAAAATCAGAAGAAGAAGAAGCAAAAAGAAAAAGGGTAATGTAAATGAAGTAATCGTATTTATTACACGTATTCAAATTTTTTAAAGAGATTATAGATCAACATAACGAAGGAAAAAATTGTCGAATCGAAAGGAAGAAACAAAGTAAAAGAAACAAAATTTCCGATGGAAAAAATAAAGTAGAAACAAAGTAAGTAATCATAATAGATATAATATTTTTTTGTGTTGGGATGGATTTTTGGGATAATGAAAGAAAGTGATGTAATTGTTACAAAAATGTAATATTTTTAAAATAATAATAATAATTTTCCGACATAAGAAATAAATTGAAAAACAAAATAAATAAATTACTAATAATTGTTACAAAAACGTGGAACATTTTTAAACACTAAATTTTAAGCTTTTTCTGTTTGATTGAACTGATTCAGACGTTAATCCCATAAAAAATGAGGTGGCACAACATTCTGAAAATAAAATAATAATAATAAATGAAGAAACTAAATATTTCAACATTTTTCTAGATTTTTTGTATTAGTATTTCATAGTAACAGTTGTTATAATAATAATAATAACAAAAAAATGCGACAAATGTTTATTTATTTTTATTTTTATTTATTGGATTAAGTTACGAGGTCAACAATGTGCAAAATTTTGTCGAATGAAACAGCACAACTGAAAAGCAAAATGAATGAAGTAAGTATTAGAAAGTGTATTAGAAAAACATAATAATATTTCAAGAATACTAATAAATTTTTGGGTTTAGGTGAACTATTACAAAATAAAAATAATAACGTTCGTCAGACATACATATTTAAGGTTGCTGAAAAGAAACGAACAAATGAAGGAAAAAAAGTCATAATTTTTGGGGCTGAACCTGTTAAATTGGAAATAATTTAGAAAGAAAATAATTATAAAAAACCAACCCAACTGTGACTGTAAATATTTCAAAATATTTCAGAAAATACAGATATTTCAAGTCTTGTATATATATAGGATTCAATCCACGGTTGGGTTGGATTGGTTTCTTCTTCTTTTTATAAATATTACAAAAAACATTTAAGAAACATATATTTTTTATTTTATTTTATGTAACCCTTTCTGTTCTGCTACCTCAAGAACCCAATTAATTGGGTTGCGGCCACGACCGACGTACAGCTGTTAGAAACCATTCCAGCATATGCTGCAAGGATTAGGGAAACGTGGGAAAGCTCATCAGAATGATCGGTCGGAAGGCCTCAAAGATAGAAATATTGTAAACTTAACTTAACTTTTTAAGTTTTTTAAAGGAAAAAGAACACATGAAGAAACAACGCAAATTTTCTGATATAATAGAAGAATTGAAGTTCGAAAAAAAATATTGTTTTAAATTGGGTTTTATTGAATTGGGTTGGGTCGAGAAGCAACATACCTAAAATCATTTTTTTTTTTCTGATAAAAATGTAAATTTTTTAAATAAATCTTATTTTAATAGAAACTGCGAAAATTACAAAATTTGAAAAATTAACGATTAAACAAACTGAGGAATAAATAAATAAACTTGTAAAAATATAAAAAAATTGCATCAAACACGAAGCCATTTTATATTTTTGTTGGGTTCGACTAAGTAAAAAAATATTTAAAAAATCGAGTTACGTTTACAAAAAATTAAAATATAAAAATGTTGTAAAATGGAACCCTGTCTATATATATTTTTCAAAATATTTCAGAAAATATAGACATTTCATGTCTTAATATACTTTACAAAAAAATTTATAGAATTCACATTGTATAAATTTTAGAAAAAAATATATATATATACATAAAGAAAGCAAGCCAACCCAACAACTAGACAGCAATCATCTAAACAAGCAAGAATATAAATAGACGTTTATTAAAAATTGCTTGTTAGTTTACATTAAAAAAAAATTGCAGTCTATGTTACTAGTTTTCTAAAAAAAAACTTGATATATTTTACAAAAAAAATAAAAATTGAACAAATATCGAACACAATCTATATTTTTAATTTGTTGTCTAATTTCCATTAATTGTCAAAAAATGCTAGAATGCTAGAATAATCGAACCTATTATTTTCACATTTTCTGAACACTAAATTCAATTCATTTAATTTTCATTTAAGTGTTTAAATTAATAAAAAATTAAGAAAATCGAAAATTCTTCAAATCCAGTTTTACTTTTTTGAAAAAGGTAGAAGCCATTTTTAATTTTCTTAGACGGGGTCAATCATTTTTATTTAATATAAAAAAATATTACAAGAAAAAAATTAAAAGTAAAAAAAAATCTAAAAACATACTGAAACAACAAAGATTTTTTACAAAATTTGCAAAACATATTTTTATAATTTTTCGGATAAAAAAGTGGAAATATAGAAACAAAATTTATAATACAAACAAAATCGAATTAAAAAAATTCACAAACAAAAAAATGAAAAATAAATTTTCTATTGGTTATATTTTTGTCGCAAAAATGATTGAATTTTCTACATCTTTACCATTACACGTTGCGTTAGTACCCTTTTCGCAAAACTCTCTTGAGCGTGCATACTTCCAGTTTTTTCCTTTACGGCAGCATCCTTCTTCTGATCGGTTACGTTGTTTATGAAGGACGTACACGTAATCGATGCACTTCTTTGTTTACTACCACCATCTATATAAAGAAAACCTAAACAAAATTCTCATTAAGTTCGTTAACTTCAAACCCCATCGATACGCATCGTCATCTTCGGCCGCAGACGCACTCCGATTGCGAACGACGGACGGCGTTGCTCGTTTTTTCTTGAGTTCTTCTCGCCAGTTCGAAGTTTCGTCCTTTCTTTTTTTTTTCTTGGTTGGACGTTCGCGAAAATGAAAATTACGACGGGTCTAGAGAAGGCGAAGATAAAAACTAACAGTGATTTCCATCAGTATTTAGCCACACTAACAGGTTAGTAATTTTTTTTTTTTTATTATTCTAATTTAATTTTTATTTATAATAATATTAATAATACGAAAAGTCAAAATGCAATTTTTTTGTCAAGAAAGTCAAATTTCGAACTTAACAATTTTCTTAAAGACTGAATGAATTCGCCGGTTTCGATATTTATCCTCATCAGTACATCTTAGGACTTTGGAAACTCATGATTCAAAAAATCATTTATATAAAAACATGTGAGCTTGCAATGTTTAAATTAAAAATTAATGTTGTTGATTCAATTAAAAATGAATCGACTTGAGTTAGAAATTTCAAATTATATTTCTAATGGTTTCGGAATTTTTTCCAAAATTTTTGTTTTCTGCTTTGGAGAAATTTGAGTAATTTTTGACTGATTTTTTTTTTTTTTTTTTAATCATAAAATATATTCAAACATTTAATTTTAAATAGATATTTGAAAAATATATGTAATAAATATAATTTAAAAAATAAATGTAATTACATATATACAGGGTCATTCTGAAATAGGTACCACTATTTCAACGGGTGATAACTGACTTTAACCCAAACGTAAATCCGCAAAAACGGCGGTCCTGTGTCCATTTAAAATTTTCGAAAAATGTCATTTTTTGTATGGGCATTCGTTTTTAAGTTTTCGCATATTTGGGGTGGGGCTATGGTCAGCTATTAGTTAAAATAGTGGGACTTTATACATGAAAAATGCAGGGTACGTCTGAATTATTATTTTAATTTTTTTAAAAATTTTAAAAAAAGGAAATATATAAAAAAAATTAAAATAAATATTTGATTTATTAAGGGAAACATCGTTCTTTTTTCGATTATATTTTGAACATATCGGGTTTTAACAATAAAGAAAATTTGAATTATTCATGATTTAATTAAAAATTATGAATTTGTGGGTCGCGGCATAAATTATGGGCCACAATGTTAATTTAATGACATTTTATTTTTTATTTACTATTTTTGGAAATTTTCTTATAATTTTTTGATGATTTTGTTTTAATAAAATATGGAAAAGGACATTTTCGTACACTTTTGCTTTTCTTTTTTTTTTTTTTCTCTTCAGACTTCAGGTTTCTTGCACTGTTTTTTTTCTATGCCTTATTTATTTCAAATTTGGAAAGAAAAATAAAAATCCGATTGGGGTTTGAACCTATTGATTTATCATGGAAATTTGGACAAAATTTGCTTTACAGGAATAATTTTCACTGTAAGTTTGATAAATCGCAGGAAAAACCAAATTATTTTCGAATTCATTTTTCAGAAACAAACAAAAATCTACATACATGGGAGAAAAACAAAAATCTTTTCGAGGCCCGAATCTCATTGATATTTTGAATTTAATTTGTGGAAAACAATCGAAAATATTGTTGATACATAAAATTATGTTGGCAACTTTTTGTACTGCAAATTTGATCAATTATAGAAAACACTTGTTGAATTTATGTAAAAAATTAAAAACCCAGAAACAATTTTTTTGAGAAAAAGCATCTTGTTTTAAGGTTCAAACCTTACTGATGTTTCTAAATGTTTTGACACAAATTTATGTTATTATAAAATATATGTTGGTCAATAGGGAACATGATAATAATTGTTGATTTAATTTTCAAAAAATAAATCCAAATAACAAGTTGAGATTTGAACCATTTTAATATTTCTATTTGTTGATGTTTTATCTAAAAAATGTATTTTTAATGAGTAGTTAAAAACAAACAAAAAACCTAACCTATTTTATATTTTTTCAATATTTAAAAAAAAATTAATTAGAAGTAATTAATTAATAGTAATGTTTGCGTTTACTGAAAAAAATCAGAAAATGTAAGTTAAGTTCAAACCCCACTGGTAGTAACAGTGGGGTCCGAATGAACACAATTTTTATCATTGTTATTAATTCATTAAAAAAAAAAATTCAAACTGTAAATTCGATTAAAGTTAAATAATTTTCATTGAGTTTGTATAATTAATTTAATTTAATTTTTAATTTTTGAAGTAATAGACTGTAAATGTAGATCAGATTCGATCCCGAAAATATTTCATTTAAATTTTGATCAGACTTTTATCAATTATGGCAATTTCCATAAGCACTACCAATTCAATTCAATTTTTGAAAAAGACCAAAATTAAAAAAAAATATTCTAAAATTATGTTGAGGTTCAAAATATATTTTGCACTGTAAGTTTGATCATAAGGAAGAAATTGGTCATAGTCATAGTTAACAACATTTTGAAAATATTTGAATTTGAAAAATAAAAAAATCCAAATTTGACATTTCTATTGGGTTGGGTTGGGTTGTGATTGGTAGATAAATAAATTGTATTATAAAATTTCCATCTGTGAGTTTTATTAATTATGGGAAACAAAAACTATTGATTTAATTTTTCAAATTTTTGAAAAAAAAATCATAAATGCAATTGATGTTCGAATCCCAATAATATTTCTGAGATTTTTTTTAAATCCCAACTTGAACATTTTTTTTTTATACAAAATTTCTACTGGTAATTTTGATGTTTTTTAAATTTTATTTTTGAAAACAAACAAGAAAATAATTATTTTATTTTTGAAAATAAAAAATACAAACAAATAAAAAACTAATAAACTCTTCATCAGTTATGGGCATCTTTATTTTGAATTTTCTTAGTATTTTTTTGATTTTATTTTCATATTATTTTGACATTGTTGACTTATTAAATTTATTAAATCAAAATTTTTTGTAATTCGAACCCCATTGATATTGAATGATGCACAAAATATTATTATAATAAAATTTAAAAAAAAAATCAAAAATGGAATGCAGGTTTGAACCCCATATTCTATATACTAGAAAAATGTGTAACGTTGATTTTTGAATTTAAAACTCCAATTGACTTTTATATTTAATAGACTGTCTGAAGATTCTTTCATAATAGTGTGTGTGTCCCATTTCTAACGTATTCATAAATCTTGTTCATAAATCAAAAATTAATTAAAAAACTCTTTGCAATAATCACCGTTAAATTACGAAAGCGTATTTTTCGAGATATTTGTTTACGAATCTTATGCAATACAAAAATAACCGTTGCCACAAGCGAACGGTGAGGAAAAGGTAAGAAAGAAAACACTGGTCCTTGACTCCGAACTCGTGGAAAGAAATAAAAATGTAACGTAGTACCGGTCTCGGATGGCATGTGCAGTTTATATCCGATGATTATAAACCACTTTATTTATAGAAAACGTGTATGTAAGATAAACCTCCTTTTATTGCATACTCTGAAAACTGGTCGTACGAAAATAGAATGGTAACAAGTTGCGCGCACAAATACACACTCAACATGTCGGTGTACGACATGTGCATTTTTTTCCATCGTTGTCCATCCATATATGGGCAAAAAGCTCGCGACGTTTTTCATTTGTCATCGTGCGTTCGTTCCACTGATCTTCAACGACCACTCGCTCTATGATAAATTTAATTAAAGCGTGTCCACATTTATAAATAAACGTACGTTCCGTTCCGTTGTATAATCGTCGCCCACGAGTTCAAGGCTCATATCTTGTGCTCAATGTTAAATAAAACATTCATTCATTCATAAAATCACAACGTTCGAGCTTACACCTTAGTATTCATAAGTGTAATTTGCAATTAATATAATATTCATTTATTTACGTTTTAAATAGCGATGGTTTACATCCTGCGCCTTGGGGTACTCTTTAAAAAAATGTTTTTAATGCATACGTATCTTATATATTGTGCAAAAGCAATATATCACAAAAATTAATATAATTTATAAACAACAATGGAGCAAATACACCTCTTTGAGGCACACTTGTTCGTCCATCTACGCTTTTATTCGTTGTTTCTCCTTTGTCATACCGGGTTTGTATGAAAGAAAATTTTTGAAAAAACCACGGGAAAAGTCGGAAATCTATCTATCTATCTTCTACCTACATCTATTGTTGTATAAAATGACAGGACAACGACTGTCGGGTCAGCTAGTTTAAAATAAAACCCAACTCAGCTATTGATAATCTGTTCAAATTTGGATCCAACCCAACCCATCATACCTCCGAACAATGGAGAATAGCAATGGTTCGGATCAGATATCCTGGTGACATTTTCCTTCCCCTGTTGACTGCTCCTAACTCTTAAGTACTTGAGAAAGTAATACAAATGCGAGTGTAAGAAATGGATCTTCGAAGACCATCAACAGTCAAGATTTTCATCGTTTTTTAGAAAATTTTGAATGATTGTAGTTTTCCTCTTTGTGGTTTTTCGGAAAACACGGACCACAAACGTAATTTCCATGCAGCGCGCGCCTTCATATTCACTTTTTTGAGAAAAATATCCTACTGTAAAAGGACCATCAAAGATCTCTCTTTTCGCACTTACTTTTGAAATTTTTCCTGCTGGTACAAAATCCCTTTAGCAGTTTTGTCCATTCGCCTTTGCAAAAGGTTTCTTAAGCACCAATTTCATGTGTAATCAACTGTAATTCTAACCGAACCCATAATGCAATAATAGCAATGGTGCACGTCGGATATCTTGGTGAAATTGTTCCTCTTGCTCATCACTGACTTCTAAGTTATTGGGAATGAAGTCAAGATGCAGGTGCAAGAAATTGATCTTCAAAGACCATACAGCCAAGATATTAGATCGTTATGTGAAGATTTTGGATGAGCTGATTCCTTCCTTTTTGTGTTTTTTCAGAAAACCCGTAATTTCCATGCAGCGATCGTCGTCATATTCAATTTTCTTCGAAGAGTAACCGATCTGTTTTTGCGCACTTACTTTTTGCAATTTCCCCCCTTACCAGTTTTGTCCATTATCCTTTATAAAATGTTTGGTAAGCGCCAGTTTTATGTGTAGTGATGGGAGCAGATTATCAGATGTCAACTACTGGCTTATACCACACATTTACTAATTAAACATTTTTTGGGCCAGCCTGTTCTTTTGTAGTGTTCTTGGTCCCACATATAGACACACCAAAATTTTATGAAGACTCCTTGAAGAGCGAGCAAGATATTTACAACTTTCAGGTCATCACATATTATTAAATTGGTCATACTTTAAAGAATTTGTTTCCATTGTTTCGTAAGTTTCCTTCATTTTTACACCGTGTGTTTGCTTTATGCAACGGGACATCATTTAATCTGAATTTGGTTTAAGGTTAAACTGACTCCATTCCTTAGGGTCGTCAGTTGTTCCAATTTCTTCCATCAGACCTGAAATATATGTGCAGAAGTACAAAACATCTTGCAAAAAACACTAAATATTTTCCAGATAAAGCCTTTCGGAACAGAGAAATTTTCTTTCTATGATTAAAAGGAATCCATCGCGTTCCAGGCACTTCGAGGTGTTGTCATAGGAAGACCTGCAAGGGAAACTGGACTTATGGCTGAGCACAATTTTATATTGAATTTTGTTTTTGTTCATTTTTCTAAAGGTGATTGTCTCACTTCAAATCATTCACGGAAACCAAGAAAGTACGAAATGCAGCACTCGTGGATCTCATATTTTGTCCTCTTCAACGTGTGCTGTACGTTGTCTTCCTTCTTCAATTAAAAAAGTTGTTTAAGGTTCGGTTGGTTACAGGATTCGGTTTCCAGTTGACAAGCATCAGTGTTGCCAGCCACAAAAATAAAATACGTAGTATATTCCCAACATACACGTCAAATTGACCAAAATAACATAATAAGATGTGAAATCAGCGCTCGGAAAGAGTTGCAGTTAAAAATCCCTAAGTGTCAGCCTTACGCATTATTTCCTTTTACATCTTCAATTACACCATTAAAAATGTTCACGTAATTTCTCTTTGCTCCATACATGTACACCAAAATGCCTTAGCTATTTTATGCTTTTTTCTACAATTTTGTCGTCTCTCACGATGGGCAATTAGTTGCTTGTTCATTTAGCATCAATGTAATTAAATTCCATTTCATCATCGCCTTCTACACATTTATTCTATATACCTCGTGCTCCTCATCAACCCCTTCCAGCAATTTCCATCCACATTAACTTGGTCCATTGATTTCCTTCTTATTTATATCATACCCATTATTTTTCCATTTTGAATTATTGCTATACTGTGAATCCGTGCCCTTTCCTTCTTGATTTATAAATTTGTCCTTTGACATTGTTATTATCTGCTCCCTTTCCTTTGTGCAAATTGTACCCATTAATTTCCACAAAACCAGTCGCCTCCCATTATAATTCTTTTTGTTGTTTCCTTCTTATTTTCTATTTTTCTCGACATTTCTTTATATTATTTCTTTCATTCTCCTTTGTATATATACAGAAAATATCTCCCACCTCCATATTCATTTCTAGTATTTTCATAATATAATGTTTTTCTATTTGTCTCACATCTTTTTTCGTTGTCTGTAATACAATTTTTTTTTTATTCAGGCCCAGACACGCAGATACATTTCCCATTTCCTCTGCAAATTCGTCAAACACATCACATTAAAAAAAAAAAAAACGTTCGGTTGACAGTTGAAGATAAGTCTTCTATGCAATCAAATCCAACCCAACTAAATACAATTTGATTGAATCGATTAAAAAATTAAACCCAACCTATTTAAGACCAAATCAATAAAAATGGGTCAAACTATTTTAAACTGTTTAATAGATTTTTGATTTTTTTTGTCAACCAATTTCGAACCTAATTTCTTCAACGTGATGCAACCAAACATAATTAACTTAATTAAACCCAAGGGAAATCAAATGAATACAAAATAAGTTAATCCAATCCATGTAAACCAGTTTGGTGTCCATGACAAATGAAATTAAAATAACCAACTGAATCGCAATTTAATCGATTTTTTTGGGGTTGGGTTTAATCAAAATTCCATTTGAATTTAAATTCTCAAATCTACGACCAAATATCAAGCGCTTCAACTCTGTCAAGTCCACCAAACCCAAACTTTTCTAAAATGAATCTTCAAAATTGCAACAACCACTACTTTCAATTTATTTCTGTCAATTCTAGTCTCAAAAATACTATGATCGATAAACCCAGTTGCATATAAAATTTGGGAGTGAAAAATGCTTTATTATTTTCAAAGCAAATAGGAAGAGGAAATATGATTCAATTTTGTGCCCAAATTACAATTATAAAATAATCCAGAATTCGATTAAAAATTACTTGTTAAACCCAATAAAAATTTCGTCAGAAAAATTGCAAATAAAAATTTTCTGAACTTGATTTTCAAATTGAATGAACCCAACATATTGGTGTTTAAGTTGAACACATGATGTTCTACATGAATAAAAGTGTGTGTAATTTAGTTTGTTATTAGTAAATAAGTTCTATTAATTATGTATGTAATTTGATGTAATTTTTAATTTTAGGATCAATTATAATAGTATGTACTGGAATGCATTTCGGTTGGCCATCGCCTTCCCTTCCACAGCTACTCGACAAAGATTCACACATTCCAATGACAAGCTCGGATGGCTCGTGGATGGCCGTAATGCCTTGCATGGGCGCCATAGTGGGCTGCTTTTCCGCCGCAGCTTTCGTCGATCGCATCGGACGAAAGCTCTCGATGTTGATCACGTCACCTCTGTACTTCATCGCATGGATAATGGTGGCCTACTCACGATCCATGTTGGTTCTACACAGCGCCCGATTCCTGGCTGGCGTGGCCGACGGGATAGCTTTCACGGCGTTCCCGATTTATTTGGGCGAAATCGCCCGATCGCACGTGCGCGGTTTGCTATGTTCGTCCATACCGGTCACCACGATTTTGGGATTTTTGCTGATCAACGTGGTCGGCTCGTATTTGGATATAACGGCCGCGGCGCTGCTCTCGTCCGCAGTTCCCGTTATACATTTCGTCACGTTTTCTTTCATGCCCGAAAGTCCTTATTTTTCGCTGATGCACAACGAAACGGACGACGCGCGACAAAGTCTCAAGATTTTTCGGGGCAGCGATGATGTCGAGCTGGAACTTACCAGGTTGAAGAATGCCGTCCAAGAGGATCAACAATCAACAGGTAAATTTTTTTTTATTAATTTGATTCAATTGTCTTGTGTACAAATTTTCAGTTTTTAATTTAAGGGAATTTCCCGGTATGCGCATGCGCATTCAACTTTCTACCACTAGATGGCTTTGATCGGTTGGTACTACAGTTTCACACTTTAAAATATAAATTAGATTTTTGAAATTAGGTAATCTCAATCAAAATGAATGAAATCTAACTCAAAGCCAACCTATTTCAAAATTCAACCAAAAATTGAATCCAACTCAACTTACAGGTTAGTAGATAAGCTATGGGCGTTCTGGATCAAAAACGAGTGTTATTTCTTATGGAGGCCCCAATTCACTTTTTAGTAGTAATACAGGCGTCCTTTTTTGGTTTTTTTACCCTAACCTTTGACCTTGACCTCTAATAACGCCCACGTGGCCGAGGGGGTTTTTGTGTTTCACTTTGTCAATAAATTTGGGTGTGTTTTGAACGGCTCCTGAACGGTCCTGTTAAATTTGAACGGCTTTTGAACAGCTTTGAACAGCTCCTGAACTGCTTTGAACAGCTTCTGAACAACTCTTGAACAGCTTTGAACAGCTTTGAACAGCTTTGAACAGCTTTGAACAGCTCTTGAACGGCTCCCATAGCTTAGCTACTCAGGTTACATTTTAGTTAGTTAGTTAGTTAGTTAAATTAGTTAACTCATTTTGTAATTACTTAGTTATGTTATAATTTTAAAATTCTGATTAGCTGTGATAATCACAGGTTTTGTTACGGTAGGTCAAGAGAACGTCCTACACAATCGATACTCAACATACAACCTTGATATTATTCCGGCTATTTATTAAGACGATGGACGATGGACTGTGAAAATTTCAAACAAACTTATAAAACGAATATAATTCAACTTACATTTTTTTAACAGGTAGTATATGGGATTTATTCACTGTTAAAAGCAATCGTCGCGCCGTCTTCATAGTGATGGGTATACGAGCAGTTCAACAATTCAGCGGAACGACGGTCATAACGTTTTATGCAAAAACGATCTTCCAAGAGGCTGGAAGCGGATTATCTTCGAGTACAGCGTCCATAGTGTACTTTTCGATACAACTGGTCGTCGCGACGTTGGCGTCGATCCTCGTCGATAAAATAGGTCGTCGCCCACTGCTCATATTTTCAATCATTGGATCGGGTTTCGCTTTGGCTGCAGAGGGGATCTACATCTTTTTAAAGGATTACAGCAATTGCGACGTTTCCCAGTTGCATTCCGTGCCGGTTGTCGCGCTGTTGTCCTACGTCATCATTTTCAATTTGGGCATGGGGACGATCCCGGTATTGCTGTTGGGAGAACTTTTCCCGACGAACGTCAAAGCCTTCGCGTTGTGTCTGGCGGATATTTATTTCGGCGTCATAGTGACCATAATCTCCAAGTTTTTCCAAATAGTCAAAGACGATTTCGGCATGCATGTGCCGTTTTTCGTCTTTACGGCGTTTTGCGCCGTCGGACTCGTCTTCATCGTCGCTTTCGTGCCGGAAACCAAAGGGAAAACTCTCGAAGAGATCCAATCGTATCTGCGCGGCGAACTCGGAGATGAAGACAAATTGGAAAAAAATAACACGTAAATCTGGATTTGAACGAACTTCACAATTTGCTCAACGTTGCATTATAATAATGCGATGCCATTTCGAATTTGTTAATTGATAGTTAACTTCATCTTGTCAAGACTATAATCTTTGCATGCTCGTCTTCGTACATTAATTTATTTCAAAACTGTGTTTTGTATTTATTTAAACCGTTTTGGGTTTTGTTTCAAAAACGAAAATTGTAATTTGAAGACGTTTCTATGTAAACTTGATCAACTTGTACATAGCTTTCGTACAGCGGAATTTTTTTGTATATTTTCATGTCGAAAATGTAAAATGCGACGATTAAAGCTGTAATTGATGAGGTGTACGTTTATTTCTTAGTTTAGAATTACTATGTTACTATGTTTTTGTGCAAACAACCTTGACATAATTCAAACTGATTTAAAAATGTATTTTTAATCGGACGTTCCTTATAGAAATCTTAATTTGTAATTTGCTTTAACGTCAACTTATCGATGAATGCCAAGTAGCACTCTATAATTTATTTCAAAAAAATTTCATCGCACAATAATGATGTAACTATTTTTTAATGTACTTGGTGCTCTACCATTCATTCCAATACTTAGTGCTATAATTAATATCAAAATATAGCATTAATAACCACGCAATGAAATGTTGATATTATCAAGTTTTGTTGTTGTAGATCAAATGATCAGGATCGATACTCGGAATATACAGCCTTGACATTATTCCAGACAATATAAACTTGTATTTAAAAAATCTCTGTTATGGAAGTTTTATTTTTTACGAAATTTTTCACATTTTAAAACGAATTTCATTTTATTTTAATAGTTTAACTATTGTTTAATGTATTTATTGTTGTTTTTGAAAATATTTTTTTTTTTGAACGTCCTAACTCCATCTATTAGATTCGATTGCGATTATATACCAAATTAAAACTAAAGCAGACCAGTTTTTCGACAATTTTTTTTTTTTAACGAAATTATATATTGTCGAGGATATAATATACAGGGTCTTCCGTAAATAAGTACTGATATTTTAACTGGTGATAGTTGACCTTACCCTAAACTCAAATCTGCAAAAACCACGGTCCTATCTTGAATTAAAATTTTTATAATTTTCTTAGTGGGCAAACGTTCTCGCTCCGTACCTGCATCCATTCGTATGTGCCGCCGAGAATTGACACCAGTGTGCGCTAGTTAGACTACATCAAGTGCTGACACCGCGTTGACATATTTTATCCATACGTAACATAACCATTAAATGTGATTTTTAGAAGAAAATGCTTGTCGTATTTGTTTAAACTATATCAAAACAATGTTCTGTTGTAATGAAGTTGTACGAGTTAGGTATATTACGCTGTTATTCTATATTTCAACGCCTAATTGCTTAATTGCACCGTTGTAGTAAAGTTTTTAATGTTGGACACCAACTGTCAACGGCTGTCAAAACAATGACAAATTCGTTCGTAATGGCTGATACACAATTTATTTTCGACCGACTTTCGGGTCGATAAAATGAATTTTCATAACTGTCGAAGAATTGTAAATCTAATGCGTTCAATCAGAATATGTATGGTTATTTTATAATTATATAATTTGAAATCAAGGTATTTATTTGTCTTGAATCAGTAATTGTGAAACAGCCTTAAGCTTTCGTATTTTAACAACGGCGACTCACAGTCGACCAAGAAAATATTCGGCGCAGAGCAATATTGTACTGGCTGACTGCAGTAGTCAGGACCGGAGTCAAAACTGTACTATTGTTTTTCTGGAACATCGTTCAATGTAGGACCGCCGTTTTTGCACATTTAGATTTAGGCTATGGTCAGGTATCACCTATTAAAATATCAGTACTTATTTACGGAACACCCTGTATATAAAATAATGTATCATGAAATTTGATTGTCAGCAATGTTTGTTGAATCTCAATTTATAGGTATAATATATTTTATACCTGGAGGTGCATTATTATATTTACCGTACCGCCGCGGCCATATTTGCGAAAGCTAGGATTAATTTTCCGTTTGAATATATCCAAATTGTTTCATAGTCGGTACAGAATGGAGCTTGGTGGTTGAAATAACAAAGGGACGTTGACATTCGAGGACCTTTTATGCGCAATATATGTAAATATATTCGGAATGAATACTCGAGTGTTATTTCTGGTGATTATTTCGCGATTTGACTAATGGAATAATCCGGTAATACGACTGACATCTACAGGCGGATTATTGAGAGAACACATACCGAAAGCTTTGTGTTCAGAACCACGCGATGATGGGATTACATTTATTCCGGGTCCCTTCAAATGAGAACATGGGCTTCACGTGTGTCGTCTCATTTGATAACAATTATACATCGAATGCAGCATATCTCTGAATATGCTGGATTATTGCTATCTTCATGCGCAGCTACGATTTCGAATTGATGAGTCTATGAATGCAAAATAGGGTAGGTATAAATACATTTGCGCAGAAGTTGCTATCATGTTTGCAAATGTTATTTGCTAGTAATTACAGATACCAATCATAACAGAAAAAAAATGTTTTAAAAATTGTTATAATAAGCACTATTATATCTGTATAATATAAGTTTAGTAGTTAATGGTGTGAAGAAAATCTATTTCGGGAAATTTAGAGAAAAGCAATTGTTTATAAAATAACTAGCGAAAGCATTTGCTTTATACAACCCAATAAAAAGTAAAACTTAGTACACAAATTAAGTTAAGTGTTTCTGATGGATAATTCATCTTGCTACTAGAAAATAATCATATAACGTATCCTGATTAACGAGAGCGTTTATAACTAACTTTAATGTTTGCCACATACACATGTCAGAATTTTTAAATTGTAATTTATTTACACCTTTTGTCCTTTTCTTATTACCGATGTTCATATCAGAGATTTATAATATTATCTGTTTCAATTTTTGATTTCTTATAAATTTATTATTCCGAAGATGTATCACCTTTTTAATTATCAGTTAACGAAAGAGCATTCTATTTATTATTATTTATTTATTTATTTATTATTATTTTTTTTTTTTTTTTTTAAAAAATTTAAATAGAATATACTCCTATAATAAATGTAAGAGAATTGAATTTTGAATAAAATGCGTTGAAAAAATGCAAAAAATGGGGGAAATGGTA
>JAFFZR010020916.1:0-25499 GCA_018397195.1 Lethrus apterus | reverse complement strand
TCAGATCGTGAGTGGTTATAATTTAGTAAAAATAATAATCGTAAACATTCTAAATTAAAGCAAATGTATCTAAGACGAAGAGTGAAGCTTTAAGGTGCAATGACGTCGTTATCGATTTTTTTTTAAATGACACCTCTTATTTTTTTCTTTTGCTTTTGATAGACCTCCTTGATGTTTAAGTGGTAATTACCGAATTAATTCTTTACATAAGAACTTTTCTGAAAAAATAACATTTTTTCTTCAAAAAATTAAAATTTTTGTTTAAAAGAAAAAATTTAAATGTGTCATTTATTCAAAAAAATTGTTATGTAAGGTACCAATTTTATGAAATCACCGTTTAAGTAGTAAGAAGGTCTATTAAAAACAGAAGAAAAAAGTGGGGGTTGCCATTTAAAAAATTATAATGACGTCATTCCAAAAAAAATTAACGTCAGAAGATGGCATTTCAAAAACAAAAATTGACCTGTCCGAGCGATTTTCTTAAAAACATTATGAAACGCTTTTATGAATTTTGTTCCAAATTTATCACCACGCTGTATAATTACTGAAAAATATACCAGGTAAAAATTATTAAAATTTGTTGATAAATGTAGTTGTCTATAACGGAATCCACAAAGTAAAATTTTATTATAAAAAATGCAATTTCTTGCCAAATTTATAGATGTAAAGTGTTGGAAATTCCAATTACTAATATATCTAGTAAACTCGTCAAGTTGTCTGTTATCTACATCGATAGCCTCGAAAATGACCTACAGAGACAAACAACGTTTTCGAATTTACCCCATTTGAATTTCGAACGGTAACGATGAAGCTACTAGCATTTTTATTTTTGTGTTATTTTGCTACAGCACATAGTGCCCTTCTCCGTGAGATCTCACCCATCACAGGTAAAAACACTGATTGGTTATTTTATAACTTTTTTCGATGCACTTTTCAGATCCCGAACTAATAAAACAAGGTTATTCTTGTAACGCAACGCGGGATAACATTGGACTTATGCGCGAAGGTGAAGAAGCCCGACAATATTCGACTACAATTTGCGAAATGGCCAAATGCTGGAATGGCGTCATTATTTATATGACGTAAGTTAACATTTTTTTAAATATTTTCGATTTTATTTTTTTCTTTCTAGTTGTGTCTTGATGCCAATCAACGGCCTGGCTACTTGCACATTTGTTGAAGATTTGTCGAAACCATATCCAGATTGCTGCAAGAAAATTGAATGTTTTTGAAATGGTTGTAAATAAAAAAAAAACAAATTGTTTTTTTTTTTTTACTAATATGAATAATATAAAAATGCTTATACACGCGGACGCAGGACCGAACTGAGATCTGGGTGTTAAAATCTCACAAACAATGTTTTTCAATAATTTAAATTGAAGGCAAGGTTTCCGCTAAGGTCAGCTTTCACCTTGAAATAATGTAAGCTATAATAGCATCAACAAAATTTATAAAATTATTTTTTAATTTAATAAAAAATATAATTTTGAAAAATTAAAAATATAATGAAAACAAAAATGTTAATCAAATGTTAATCCACTGGTGGTGTTAATTACGAAGAAAAGAGGCATGAAGGTAATTAGTTCTCATATAATAATATAAGCTCATATAATAGAGGATATTTAAGGATACAATTAGCGAAAGGATGGCAGCCTTAGGGAGATTGGAAAATACAGTATTTTTTTTTTTTTAATTTTGTATTTAGAATTGAAGTGGAAAAGGGAATAAACCAACACTTACATATACATCAATAAATTTAAACAATGTAATGAATGATATTAACACTAGTTATAATTATTGAAAAATATACCAGGTAAAAATTATTAAAATTTGTTGATAAATGTGTTAATTTGGTTGTCTACATCCCCCAAGAAAATTAGGCTCAAAATCAAATTCAATATATTGGAATTTATAGAACCTAAAGATAAAATGTTCACTTATCACGCTTACTTTTTTATCGACTTCACTTCCTGTGTTATCTGTACAAGTAATGACTAAAATGAGGAGTTGGCAGACGTAAATATATACATCAGATATTAACTTTCGCGAACCCAGTAAATTATTTCCCCCCTTTGCGATTTTATAGCAAACCAACTGAAACATATTTGGACGTTTAATTTCGTACATTTTTAAACATGTACTTTGTGCGATGAAACTTTAAAAATGTGTTAAGAGGGCAATCATTTCTCGTGGGATAGACATCCTCATTGATCATACATTTTCCGATTCCAGTATATTTACCAGTCGCGTTATCGCATCCCCGTTATCACAAACACCTATTAACCGCTTTTCGCCTGCACTTGTCATTGATCCCGATTCGGAGCATTCTAGATAGAGACTTGCTCATTACTCACACCCTTAGACTCCTCATTTCCCTCCACTCGAGTATTTAACGTGAGGGTTCTCAACGCCTGCTTATCTCGCTTGATTATGTTACACGTAACCTCAATAGCTGGGAAAATTTACAACATGTACGATGAGTAAAACACGATTTTTTAAAATTTTTAATTCGTTTAATGAGGATTAAACTTTTTCGATAAATGGTGCTCATATCAAATTTTCCTGAAACACGTATTAGTAAATTTAGTTATTCAAAAATATTATGGAATTTTATTAAGTTTTAGAGATAAAAATCGTGCAATAAAATGCAGCCGCTGTTGAGAGATTCCCAAGTCTAACGTCTCTTGTTTCAGCGATTCAATTCAATTAAACGACCGGAAAAACTTAGAATCGTTAATTTTTTACTTCCCCCGAACGCTTGCTAACAATAAATTTGTAAGTCACAAACATATAGCGTAATAATTTATAGTTGTTGGAGTTTTTTACACACTCGTTTCTATGAATTTATATTTCGGGATTACGTATTTTTGCGACGCCATATTTAAAACGGTTTCGTGCCGAAGTTGAATGGCGGGAAGGCCAACAACAACAGGAAGTAACTTTTACTTTTTGGGTTTTTTTTTCTCTCCCGAAGATAATTTTGTGAACGGTTGCCAAATTAAAATTATCTTTCAACAGTCTGTCGTTTGACTATTTAGTCGGACCTGTCTAGTAAAACGCTGACGTTAATTACGCCGGTGGATTCGAAAATTGTTGGGCTAGGAATAGATGAAAATGTCTAGAAATAACATTTGTATGTAATTCAAAAAAAAAAAAGGAAATCTACATCCCATCCAAGCAATAATTTTTTCTTTAAACATTTTAAACGAACTCTGACTATGTGAACATTATTGCATACTATATGGTCACTAAATACAGGGTCAATTTGAAATAAGTACAGATATTTTAACAGGTGATAGCTGACAATAGCCCAACCCCAAATATGCAAAAATTACGGTCCTATGTTGAAGGGTGTCATCAATAAAGGTTGTTTTGCAACATTTCATGTTATTCCCGCCAAAGGAAGTTGATTTTCAACGCGACACATATTGAAATGGACACAGGACGGTAGTTAGAACCGAATGCCCATATGACATTTTTCTAAAATTTAAAATGAAGATAGGACCGCCGTTTTTGCGGATTTGGAATTGGGTTATGGTTATGGTTATGGTCAGCTATCACCTGTATATCTGTACTTATTTCAGAATGTACAAATAATTTGTACATTTTTCTGTTTCTCAGATAAGAGTTTGCTGTTTAAGAAACATTTAAGGAAACCATGCCACTTTTCAACAGTTCAACTCATAATACTGTGTAAGTTCTTCATGACACTTTCTCACATTATACATTGAAGGATTGGCTTAAATAAAAAAAAATCAAAATGCACGTTCTGAGTAGTATATATAATTGTGATTAACTAGTTAAACTTCAACGAAATCGGTGCTAACTCAAATACACAAGTTAAGAGATAAATTAATATGAACGGCCGAAACGAAATATTGGCTGCTTGACTGATACTGTGACGACATGTAGGAATTGTAACAAAAAGAAAAGTAATAACAAAGTTCTAAATTGTTGCTTTTCTAATAATAAGGGATGTCGTTAAATGTTATTAAATAATTATAATACAGATTGAAGATTATATTGATGAAAACCAACCTAGGAGATTGATAGAACTTTTCGAACTTTTCGAAAACCTTTTTTTATTTTTCAAAATTTTATACATTGTGAAATGTGTTCCATTTTTTAGCAGATGATAGCTGACCTTACCCCAAACCCAAATCCGCAAAAACGGCGGTTCCTCATTTTCGAAATATGTCATTTTTTATATGGGCACTCGGTTCTAAGTACGGCCCTATGGCCATTTCAATATGTGTCGCGTTGAAAATCAACTTTCTTCAGCGGGAATAACATCAAATGTTGAAATTGTCATATTTTACTCAAGAATAAAATTTTTTTTTTCTGTCCCACCTTTCAACATAGGATCGTCATTTTTGCATATTTGGGTTCGGGCTATGGTCAGCTCTCTGATAAAAAAGTGGTTAACATTTCAGAATGACTCTGTATTTACTTAATATTTTAATCTGTATTGTTTGATTCAAAATTTTGAAATAACATTTTTGATTTTAGTAACAGTTTTTTTGTATATAAATTTTCCTTGCTAACTATGTTTTAAATTGCAGATTCTTTTGATTAATTTTTGAAATTAATTAAACAAGAAAAATATTGGGCAAAAAAAAAAAACCAATACGAAACAATGCAACAGCAGGCGTTGATTTTAAAGACGATTTTTCAAAAAATATTCTCACATCTTCTTGACTTGCCTATCCCTAGCCATTCTGCACAATTACCCAACCCTCTTAACTACATATCTCTTAAATATCCACTTAAATATCCTTTATCCATTATTTTCTGTAATATTATGATTTCCAACCTTTCTCGTATTTCTTCATTTCTGATACTGTCTCACATACTTCTTTTGGACATCAGTAAATACTGCTCAGAAATTTGGAATTCATAGGATTTGCCTTGGTTGAAAGACATCAAGGTTTAATAAACTGGAGAAAAATCCATTTTAAAATACATTGTAAAATCTACTGTACACACAACCACAAAGCCCCAAATACAAAACTGTCAAAACCCTTTTATTGTATAAAAATTGTATTGTGTTAAAATTTTACAAAAAACCTTAAAATCGCCATTAAAATTATTAATTTACAGCCAAGAAGCTAAGAGTTTTCATCAAAACAGTTGAAGAACGATAAGCGTCAAAAAATTATTATTATTGTATTATGTATGTATGTATTTTTATTATATTGAATGTTTTCGAAAAATTGAAAGAACTACTTGAAGGTCTTTGAAATAAGAATGCATAAATACACTTTAGTATGGGGACTTCGGATTTCTTGTGACTTTTCAAATTTATTAAGGATTCATATTATGAATTTTGAAGTAACCTTTATTGCGTTTCGAACACAAATCACCATCATCATTAGTGAAACTTTCAGTTTACAGCATCAAACCATTCATTAAAAACCATTGGTCACGTGATCTGGATTTGTATGTAAGTATGTAAGTTTGTATGTAAGTATGTATGTAAGTGTTAGTTTAATTATATCAGATTTCATTATTAATAATTTCAATACTAATTAATGTCTTTTAAATTAAGAAAACGACGACAATAAAGAAAATCTTTCATAGCCATTTTTTAAAAATGTTTGTAGTACTAATTTTCAATGCAGGAATGTATAAGAAGCCCATAAAATGTAGGTTAGTTTTTAGTTTTTAACATTAAAGCTTTTAACAAATATATGCTTTTAATACATTACTTACTCTTGATAAAAAGTTCTTATTATGAATTCGATTAGAAACTTTATCGATCTCTAAGTTCATATACTTACTTACATTAGAAGATTGTATAAGCATCAGTCTTTACAAATTTATAAAAAAGATTTGAAAGAACAAATGTCAATTAAATTATTTATTAAGATTTGATTTAATATTTAGTATAGTAATCACAGAATATTTTCAAAGTTATGTAATGCCGAAAGGTCGTAATAAATTATTTGTGAGTATTTGTACCCCGTTTACTGTTCGCGTCTAAGAGCACCCCTTTGATATAAATCTTTCCTGTTTAAATGTGGTGTAGACATACTGCATATAGCGAATGATGTAGAAGAAAAAGAATTAGCATAATCAGAATAATTTTCAGCAGCTGACAGTTTATTTCCTTCTTTTTCTTTCACTCGGTTTTTACGCTCCGAGGTTTCCGTAGAAAAGTTTGAAGTGTTTTCAATGTTTTTAGTAAAGTTATAGCTTTGAAATGCTTTGCATATAGAGAGAGAGTGGGTAGAGAGATATATGGAATGGATCAGCGGGTGTGGGGTGCCAACGAGAAGGCACGAAAACTATCAAATATTGAAATAAAATTCATCTCCCGACATCACAAACAGCTGCCACTTGTTTTAAGAGTTTGTGAAATCGGAGACATATTAAAATTCCGAATGGAAAATATCGACTGTTGATGCATTCGTAGAATACATAACAATATAAACACGTAGAAGATTTACTCCCCATCTCTATATACATTTATTCAGACATCATTGAACAATTCATAAAAATTTATCAAAAAAAGATAATTTATTATTTATAATTTTTAAAAATTTTAATAATTTAGATTTAAAAAAAAATGTTTTACTAAGGAGTGCAAATACGAAAGTAGAGATGTGCCTTGTCATTCGTGCAACAAAACTCTCAGATCTTACTGTCTGTCAGTTTAAAGCGTCTCAAACAAGATGGATGATACGGCGAATGGAAATCATCCAGCAGCCGTCTCCCTAACCGAAAGGGTGCAATTCAGTGGCATCGCGAATGTGAGGCATCGACTTTGCATAATTTAATTTTTACACTTAAATAAAATACATTTAAATCGGGACAATGTCATGTAATGTATACCATACGATAGAATTTAAGCAAGTATTTTGAAAGTAGCGTTTGATATTCTAGTTAAGGGTGCAAAATTTTCTTAAACATTTTTGTTCATTAATTTCTCTAAGACGATGTAGTAAATTCTTCCATTTTATGTTTCCCTCTTTCTAACTAACATAACCTCTATATATGTCTTGTCCAACCCTTTGGTCCTTCACACTTTCTTTATTTCATTTAATTTTTTTTTTTTTTGGGAAAAATTTATCCTTAACAAAACCTGCATTTTCTACCTTCATCCACTATTTGCTTTTTCGTCATTTCCATTTCCACTTTCCACTTAAATCTTGCCAATGAACTTTCTTCATCTCTTCTTAGTTACTCTTTAAATATTATGGTTTTTATCCGTATCTTAGGGTGGATAAAACGTCCCTCATAATGCGTACAATTTTATACAAAATATTGGTTTTATCAACATCATTAAATAAATTAAACTGGACAATTAAATAATTTCGACATTTTATTTATTATTATTTTTTTTAATGGCAGCCCATACTTTTACCAGTCGTTGAAAATACATCATTCTTCATTTTATAATAACACACGTTTTTTTTATTGCATTTGAATACAATAATCCATAGAAAAGTCTATCAAAATCCATAGAAATTTTATTATGTTGTAAAAAGGATATTCGATAAAATGAATATTTACAAACCCATGTTTCCCTGTTTCCCTTCTTTGCTTACAAATTCTCTTTCAATGTCCATGTCTTCTCTAATTTTTTTCCATTTTATATTTACTTAATAATCAACCTGTTTATACATACACTCTCTCACATTATCATTACATATTATTCTCCTAGCGTTCTTCTTCTTTCCTCGAGTGTTTTTACTTTTATTTACTAGTTTCTTATATTGTGCTCTCTCGTTGGTCATTATATTAAAATGCCTTCATTTCTTTTCTGATTCTCTCCTTTTCAATTCTTTCAGAAATGCTACCATATTTTTTACGAGAATCATTTAAAATCTATATTGATAGAACTCTACCATTTGCAAATGATAACATTACAATTACTTTTCCAAATTCCACTCACCTCCAATTTATAGGACAATTTATGGCAAATCTTCAATTTATAGCATGTTTTATTCCTTGGCCTCGACTAGCTTCAATTTTTTTTTTGGGTTTCGCCTTTTTTCCAAATACTTTTCCTAATTCTATTTTTTGTTATTTTGTTAAATTGGTTTCAGAGACATCAAATTTTGACAAAAAATTCGATGCAATTGAAAAATAATTCATAAATCAAAAAATTATTTTTATATTTAGATATGAAAGTTTTCAGGGACTAAAAATGAAAAAAAAAATAATAAATATAAAAACATTTATTAGTACAAAAATAAGTACATTACATTACATTAATACATGAAATATATTCGTCAAACAAATACAAAAAATGTCCAATATTTACAATTCAAATAGTCAAAGAAACACAAATTCCAAAATTTAGAGTTCTGTCAAGCTGGGAGTTGTTATATTATCTAAAAGTTGTTGTCCAACCCAGGAAACGTTCACGATGGGATCGTACTTCACGTCGATTTTATTATCGTTGTTATCGAGGGATCTTTGAACGTCAAATGTTGTCGGTGAGACACTTTCAAGTTTCATAATTGGATATGTATAGTATTTTTCTTCCAAGTGACCAACCGTATTATTTGCGTTAGTATATTGTAGATAATCTTGTGTGTTATTATTGGCGTATGGATCAAGAATATTCGGCTGGTATTGTGGTGCAGGGTTGTAATAAATATTTGGATATTCCATTTGATTTTGGTACGTTGTATGTATGGGGTAGTTTTGTATGAGAGGTGAATTTACGTATTGGTGCGATATAGCTGGAGAATGCGACAATAAACGATCGACTATCAATTGATCGTTTTCTTTTTTAAGCGCCGGTTGCTTGATTCGCCCTCCCGATGATTTAAGCGAAGACGATGGCGACGAAGGTGTTTCGGACGGCGCCGGTGATACCGTTTTGGCTTTTTGTTCCTTTTTGTATTTCATCCTACGATTTTGGAACCAAATTTTGATCTGTCGTTCGGACAGATTCAACACTTGCGCCATTTGTATGCGTCTAGGCCTGCACAGATATTTATTGAAGTAGAATTCTTTTTCGAGTTCGACTAATTGTGTCGAATAATACGTGGTCCGGAGTCGTTTCCGCGAAGATCCGGTTTTCGTAGTCGGTGACTTATTCACTGCCAAATCTGCGGATGAAAAATATGTTAATTTTCTTAACTTACATGTCGGAAAGGAACGGGGATTGATATGAATGCGCGGATAACGGAAATGAAATCGCTCTATTTTTCATCGAAGTTCTTTCATCAAGTGTCTTTAAATTTCGAAGCGCCCCATTGTAAAACGGTATAAATACAGCTCAAACGTTCCGCCGGATAAGTCAATAAGGGATAACTCTAAGGGGGAGGATATCGCTACGCCGGGAGGTTTATGAATAAAACAAAAGTCTTAACAGACCGCGGCTCTTTCCGTTTGATTTCTATGATAAAAACTTTCCGGTATCTAAAGAAAATACGAATATTTCACCATTGTATCAGTTAACTCAAAATTTATATGATTAAGATAAACATTTTCACTTATTTAACGATGTTAGTTTGGAAAATCTCATATGTAGTAGCATGCAACAGGCGGGAATTTCCAAGTTCAGTTTACTGCCATATTCTCACGTTTCACTCCCTACGGACAAAGCTAAGGCATTACAAGATTGTTGTTGCTATAATCCCCCGAGAGCTCTAAACATTTTCACTTTGAACTCTGCGGTTCCGACAAGCTACTGTGCGGTGTGTACCAGGTCTCCAACGGAATCCCATTGTTTACAAGCGAGACGCGCGCATTAATTTAATTAACTCAGCCGCAACTACAGCTTCTTTTTTTTTTAACCGTCACGATATAAAACTTGATACTCTGAGAATTTCTAGACAAACATGTGATTGTTGGTCACGTCAATCATCGGACAAGTGGGGTTGTCGGCCATGTTGCTCGCATCCCTTGACAGTTGACGAACGCTGACAAGCTTAAAATACCCCACTCTGTCCCTCGTCATGTGTCACGACACAATTCCAATCATATTTCGTAAGTTGCCCTTGAACGAAAAACAAAAAAAAATCGACGCCTTATCGACGAATTACAAAACTCGCGACGGGTTTGTGCCGGGAGAAAACAAGTTTTTTTTGTCAGTGGAATTTACGTACAAAAATAAATCCCGATAAGATCTACATACGTGCGTGACTGCGTTCGATTCTCCTGTACAAAGAAAAATGGCGAATTATCCACCATTACTAAATTTATATTTATTTTTTATATTTTCATCAATATCTTTTAGTATTGATGTAAAATAGTATCAATGAAATTAATACAATAACGATGCATTACGAAATGATAACAAATAAATTACCAATTTATAGAAATATGACATTAAATAGTCGTGCGCATGGGAATACTCAAGTGAAGCTAATAATTTCAGACACGAATTGTTACACAAAATATCGTTGCAACGAAATGAAAGACACGAAACATTAAGGACGTACGAGGGGATATCGATGATAATCATTAACATAATAGTCTAGGGCTTGCCATTGGGAAAACTGCTGGGGTTCGCAGTTGTGTGGAAATTTCACGAAAAGTATACACGTCGATTTTATTACAAAAATGTTATATATAACACTAAATATAAAAAAATCACTACTGACATTGATTATAAGAATTGTAATAGCCCAGCACAAGGATCGAGTTTACAGATCAGTTGTGAGATTACAAGATCCAAACATTTTCCATTTAGAAAATTGGAATGGAAATGGAGAAAAATGGAATATGGAATGACGTCATTCATGGCAGGAATGACCTTATTTGTCATCGAACATTAAAAATGGGATAGTTCCCATTCCAGCGCATTGAAATGGATAAGGAAGATTTCAAAATAATAAAATATTCTTTACAAAAATCCTGGGAAGTTTAATGTTAAATCTCCCGTTTTCCGGTGGGGTAGGGGGGGGGCGTTACAGATCCAAACATTTTCCATTTAGAAAATTGGAATGGAAATGGAGAAAAATGGAAAATGGAATGACGTCATTCATGGCAAGAATGACCTTATTCGTCATCGAACATTAAAAATGGGATAGTTCCCATTCCAGCACATTGAAATGGATTAGGAAGATTTCAAAATAATAAAATATTCTTTACAAAAATCCTGGGAAGTTTAATGTTAAATCTTCCGTTTTCCGGTGGGGGGGGGGGCGTTACCCCTATGCTGTGAATGCTTATGACACGAAGAGAAAACAATGAGAAGTGTGTTCACTAAAGGTGAATGTAGAATAGTTTTAAACGAAAATTATTTAAATTTAAAGCACATGTAATTTACTTTGTGTTTAACAGAAAGTACCATCAACTTCTAACAAGAATTGCCTACATTTCTATCAAATGTCTTCATAAAATTAATATGTGTCTTATGGACTGGGTTAGAAAAAGAATGTAAATTTAATAAAGTGGGTAAATTTTGTGAAATATAATTACTAAGGCGTCTGCTGAGCAGAGAAAGATATCAATAAAAAATAAACTTATCTTTGTTAAAACATACTTAATTATGAAACAAAATAAAAAGTGTGGCTTTAATTTCATAATAAAATTCTGCACAGAATATGCAGTGTAATTGACAACAACAATTGACTATTTTCCAATTATCTGTATTTTCAATACACAGCTTTTAAATTTTTTTAAAAAATAAACCCATCAACATATTCTTCTTTCATTCATTCTCAAGAACCGCCTATCTAAAGTCAATCAAATCGATTTTAATAATTACGTTTATAAGGAAGAATATTGCGTGTAATATGTGGGTCAACGCGAATTCATTAATCATTTCAAGAGGACATCTCGCCGGGGGTTTGTACTACAATATCGTTTATAAACAGCGACCGGAGACAATGATTTAAACAACTTGTTTTCTGTCGTAATTAATTACGCCGAAAAAACTCACCTTGCTGCTTGGGTTGAATGGAAACCGTTTGTTGCTCGTACATACAGCTAGTTCTTTGTTGGAACGCTGGTTCTGCTTGCCCGAAATTCATCTGTTGGATTTCCGTCGACTGCCAATTGATGGTGTAGTTTCCAGCTGGTTCAAACTAAAATTGAATTTAGAAAATTGTGACTTTTTTAAGTATTTGTTTACCTGTTGATTGTTGAAAATTTGTTGCGTTTGCGTTTGATTGTCTAAATCTTGATAATGATTGTTTTCGACGTTTTCTGTGGGATTTATCTCGATACTTGGAAAAATATCCGACACATCCGAAACCGGCGATAAAGGCGATGTGGTTGTACCAACGGGTCCCAAAATTTGCACACCACACGATTGCTTCATATTGGATTGATACACTTGTAGAGTCATTTCGCATTCGACGTCTTCCAATGACTTGTTTTCACTGCGATCACTAGGCAAAGACTGATTTCTTTTGACCGTCGTCCAGGTTTTGTTAATATTTATTTCGTCTCGGATCACATCCCTTTCTTGAAAAATTTCCCTTTCTTTTGCGATCGTCTGGCTCATATCGACCAATTGTGTACACGCAAATTGAAGTCGATTGTTTTGGTTCAGTAGACACTCGAAATAATCCCGGATTAAGGGAACGGATTTACGGGACAAACAAGGACGGAGATGGAAATTATGACCACAGGTAATTTGTCGACGAGTCGTCGACTTAACCTACAGGAGGTGGCCGTCTTGAGCTTAACGTCTTATACGCAATATTCGAACGAAATCCGTACGTTTTGAGAAAAAGTCCCACACGATTTCTTATGGCGACGATTTCTTTTCCGAGGTTTTTACCATAAATTTAAAAATGCGATACGATGTCGTACAACACGCATGTAATGAGACACTAAACGCATTTCACCACTTGAATTTTGTTGTCAAATGTAACTGGTTTGCCCCGAGCGATAGATTCATAGTTGTAATTATCAAATATTTTCTTGAAAGTCGTGTGTTTATTTTAAAAATATTTTAAACTCATTTAAATAATTTTCAGCATTTGCTATATAAATTATAAAAAAAAATATTTAAGAAAAAAAAGTTTAAGTTATATGGCCTTATAAGGTATCAGAAATATAAATGTTAATTGTCAGTTTCCTTCGGGACGTATTCTAAATATAGTAACAGATGCATTAAGAAAATGCAAAATAAAACATCGTTCGATTAATTCGAATATCTTACGACTAATGACAACACATATAATTTTAATAATAATCTTGGTATTTATAAATTACGTGGAATTATGTGGATCAGGTAGTTGAAACTGTTGAGTTTATTACAAATGTATTCTCTTGACACATTAACATACAATGAAATATAATAATTACTCTAATAATTGTTCCATAGGTGTTAATGGCAGTTTCAATTATACAAGAGTTAAGTCAAGAATTAAATTATAAACATAATTAAGTGTATGTACAATTTTTTCTTGCATAAATTATATCTTTGAAAAAATTAGTTCGGATAAAAACATTATTAAAATTATTGTTGACGTTAATAAAATTTGAACATGTTTATGAAAATTCACGTTTCTTATTCTTAAATATAACATATTTCATTTAAGTTAAACCAAATAAAATAACCAGTTTGGGGATTTTTACGGGACAGTACGTTGTACCAAAGGTCATATTTACATCCGACGTTTGCAAGAAAATCTTTGAATTTTATTATATTTATTATTCATATCATAGGTACTAAATAAACGTTGTGTTCAAAGCTGTATTTGAAGAGTGACTAATGAAAATTATACAAAAATATGATCCAAATCTCGCCGTATTGCTAATCAGGATTGAAACAAAATAATTCTTTAATTGATAAGATTTTGATTGAAAGAAATTGTTATCACTTGGTCTCCTTACATTTAATAATTTTGCTTCACTTTCTGTAAATATTTTAAAGATTACCGATTAATTAATTGCAATTTGTGTCTTTCAGGTCTATGCTGCGCCATAGGGGCCGAAATTTCATGGGCTTTTACCGGCGACATTTTCAAGAAATTACATCGTGGTCATCACATTAATTAATTTATAACTCAATAAGGTGACAAAAAATTTAAAAAAATAAGCAAACTATTTTATTGTATATTTAAATTGCATTTTAATTTTTGTGACCCCCACATTAAATAAAATTTAATTTGTGTTTCAGCAATTTATGTTCTCGTTATTGTATGAATTTTTTGTATACAATTAGAATTTTAAATAAAATTACCCCATTTCACAATAAAAAACAGACAATTTGAGGCCATTTATTTATTCATCTTTCTCAATTTCAGATCGTCACTTTTTTTTAATTTATTCAAACTTTTTTTTGTTCGCTGTTTTTAAATTTCATTTTGCTCATATTCAATTTTCTAAATGTCTTAGTTGTTGAAAAACCGCTGAAAGTATTCAATCAAATAATTTTCGAATTGACATAATTTATGTAAACTTTAAGAAATCCATATGTAAATTTGGCACGTCTGTATAGGCTTACTATATGAAAATAATGAGATTATGCAAAATTTCTGAGAAGAACATGTACAAAAATAAACCATAAAGGTTTTACTCAGAAGTATAGCTCAGGTCTTCGTTTGGTGAATGAGCCTGGTAACGGGTAAACCCCATTATTAGCGAACACCATGCGAAGTTTTGAATGTTCAATTTCTTAAAACTAACGTTGTTGTAATTGTATGATAAAACGTGAAAAATACCGATATGTTTGCATTTCAAAAATACAATAAATTTTTAATAATTAATATTATTTTTTTATCGAAATTAGTAAAAATTCAAAAATGCAACTCTCACAAACATTCAATTGTCGAAACGCCACAAATCAGAATTAACTTTTCGAAGATTATTATTTTAGAGACGAGGAGGCATAGGACTTAGACAGTCGGGCACGTCCTGCTGATTTCTCAAATTTTATATAAGTACAGAAACGTCGCCCGACTAGACTTTTATAATCCCACCAGTTGAATCGCAAAATATCGTTAATATGATCGCAATTCTGCTTCTATTCCTAACGATTGTCTGCCGTAAACGATTATATGCAATACTTACATTTCCTGACTTTCTCCCATTGGTCAGCATTGGATAATTGGAAATTAATTATTACTGAAAGCTCGTAATACACGAAGAATTTGTTTTATTTGCTTGCGCAAGTTTCGTAAATTTATTAAAATTGTTTTGTATTAAAAATATCAAAAATTTGTAACTCGCTTGTTATAATATTAATATTAATAGAGAGGTTAATATTTGACACAAAGAATTTATATGAAATTTATACGCTTATGGAATTTAGAAAGTCATACGCTTTCAAATTCGTCAAATTTTAATAAAGATTCATATTTACATTTCGTAGTTCGTTTAATTTTAGAAATTCGAGACGAAATAATACTGGCGGGCATAGTTTCAGAACGTGAATATATGCTTTTATCTAAATTAAACAGTAGTATTTTCATTTCCCGGAGTCTCCTGCAGGAGATGTTATCCTTCAGGAAGTAGCGCGGTTCGTCGTGGCGTCGTCCTTCCGTGATTTCTCGAGTTGACGCCTCAACCTTCTCCGAATATCATCGCTGGAATACATTAAAAGACTTTTTAAAGTATATAAATTCGTATACTTTATGTAACCGAAATATTTTTCTTGTTTATATGAAATATATTACGGTGGCGCTTTGGAAAAATTACTTTTGTCAAGGACTTCCACTTTTAATAAATTAGAAAGTACGTTATGAAACAATGTGTCGTAGTTACTTATTCAAGAGATTATTTGAAGTGTTTTCAACAAGTTTATTTACAATTTCATGTTCTTATTTTATTATTCTTAAATAATCCAAACTTACTATGTATAAAATGTATTAAGTCGTTATCTGTAAGCCCTTTCTCCCAGGGTGGTCAAGTACCTACATGTTGTTATGTTGGCATTATAAGGATTACAAACAAAATATGGATGTGTAATAAATAATAATAAGTTCAACGTGTCCTATGTTCTCGAAAACAAACTTATGAAGCAAAAGTACAAAAACAACAAAGTTGTAAACAATGAAATTGTGTAAATAAACAAGTTAAAATTCATAAACAAGTAATAAAATAATAAAGTTACAACGTACCGATGACAGACAAGTGACGTCGTGACGTCACTCACCCCAATGTAAGGGATGATATATGGCGGTGGTTAGCAGATCGCGCAGCGGCCATCATTCAAATCAATTCAGCCGAACGAACGTACCGTTTGATGTTCATTTTCGTAAACACGAATTCAGGCAATTTTTATTGCAGTTTGATTAAAATTATAAACATATTTAGTAATGTTATTCCAAAATATTAATTTTGTAATTTTAAATATATAATTTCAAAATAAAAGTCTGTATACATTTCTTTTATAATTCGATATTTTCTTTTTTTACAACGTCAAATATTTTTCTTTATCTTTACTAACTCAGTGTAAAGCCCCACCCCTATCGTAAAAAGCTCACACGTATGAAAAAATGCATATGGGAAAAGTAGCTAAACCTTGCTTTTTTTATCTTTAGGTAAGCGACAAATTAAGGGGCACATTCCTTCTTGAACTCATTTCTCTCATTCATTCTTATTACTTGCTAGTATTTTTATATCTTCCGGTGTCTTCCTTATTCTTGTTCACAACCCTGTTCTATCCATGTTTTCCTAGGTCGCTTGCCCTATTTTAATTTTCGTACGTTCAGCACATTCTGTCTGGTTCCATCTTCAACAAGTATCCATACTAGTTCAGTTGTCTCTTCTCCATCCCTTTCAGTAGTGGCTCTTAATCAACCATCTCCATTACTTTCGTTTTGTATATCGATTTTTTTATCAGATATCTTCTTAGGGGTTTCATCATTATCGCTCCTATGGTATTATCGTACATTTTTTGAAGTACTCAGTTTTCACTAGCATTACGACAGTAGACAGCGTAAAGTGTTGTAAACCTTTAGTTATATGTTTCTTTCTATTTCCCTTTTATACTCGCATTTCGTTTGCTCTTCCCTCTTACATATTATAGATAATATTCCCAATCTATTCTATTCCCAATATTTTTGTTGTCTCCTCTATGATTCGTTACACGTTACACAATTCTCTGTAATTATTCGTTCCCTTTCATTCACATTTCGCCATTACTGATTTTACGTCGTCTTCTCCATACGGTTTTCCTAGATTTATTTTGCGTCTTCTATCTTCTCCTTTAACTGTCTGTTTTAATGTTTCTTCTTTCATTTAATGTCGTTTTCCATTGTTATTGTTTGAACTTCTCTTATGCGCGTAGGGAAGGAACTTAAGATCACCGGTGCTTATAGAAATCATAGAAAACATTTTTTTTTTAATTCATTACCAAATCCTTCTGTTCGATAAGCAGAAATATTGACTTAAACGAAAGCGTAAAATAAGAAATTTTTAAAGTATTTTTTTAATATTTTTTTGACGACATTAAACATATGTTATCCAATTAGGTTTCGTTGCTATGGCAACCAGACTCTTTTTTTTTTCAAAACTGGCATAAATCTTTTCAATAATAAGCATGCGATACAGCATGCTTCCCAGGTATTTATTTTTTTAAATTTTATCCACATAAGTCTGAGTAAGCGTGAAACGGTTGTGATAAACTTCATTAATACACAGGGTGATTATGCAATAAGTGTCAATATTTTAACAGGTGATGGTTAACATTAGTCGAAACCTAAGTATGTAAAAATGGCGGTCCTATGTTGAAGAGTCTGCCAGATTTTTTTTTTTTTTTGAGTAAAATAAGTAAGTCATCGCATTTAAAGATTCTTTTGCAACATTTTATGTTTTCTTTTCAAAGGAAGCTATTTTGCAGAAAATTTAAACTCAAGATAGAACCGTCGTTTTTGCGGATTTGGGTTTGGGTCAAGGTCAGATATCACCTATTATAGTGAGACCTATTTCAAAATGACCCTGTATATTTCTTGGTCCCTTCTTATCTCCAAATCCAATCACGATTAGAACACAAATCGGTATGTTATTTTTCTGTTGGGTCTATCATTTTCATCGAACTTAATTAAAATTTAATAGTTCCATTTTTTCGATTTCGTTGAAAAATCACGCAGATAAACAAACCACGAAATATTGGCACATACAGGGTGTACCAACTAAGATGGAAAGTTCAATTGCTCCGTTATTAATAGTAATTCAGTTCTGAAACTTTGTACGCATTGATAATTCAGAAGAATAATAAATAAATGTGTTAAAGATTGTATTATTAAATTCAAATGTTAGTAGTTATAGTTATTAGATTATAGTGGTTTTGTCTTAATTAGTGTTGCGTTTAACCGTTTTTTAAACATGCCAACAGAACAAGTTACTTCCAGTCGCAAGCTTGATATGAATGTGAGAGAAATATATTTTCTAAATAATGAAATTGTAACCCAATTTAATATTTCTAAATCAATTATCCGTATTTTAAGTGAAACGCTGAATGTATGAACATTAGTTCTATTGTTGTATTTATATTTTATATCTAATGAAAAGAAGTTACTGGCGAAATTATTAGTGTATTGAGGATTTAGACGTCAAGAATTATGGTATAAAGAAAAAAACGGAAATAACTACAAAACTACTACTTGTAAATGCCAACATGTATTAATAAAGGTGAAAGGGAATGAGATTTTCTATCCGATGATACCATAATTAATATAGTGTTGCATTTAAAAAAATCACTTTAGCCATGATTGAAAAGTCTGAACTTCCAACGTTCTTATTTCACGTTTTAATGAACCGAATTGTTTCAATTTGCAATGAGGAATAAAATGCTTCTTAATAAATCGAATGGTGAAAACCGCAGCTCTCTGTCCGCTTTAGTTCCGGAGATACTTCAAATTTCTGAAAACACTGCAAGAGTAGTTTTTTTTAAACAAAGTCGAATAACTCCGAAACAGTGCCACTAAGACCAAGTATGTCTTTAACAAACTAGTGTTTATTTTTTATGGACATTCCAATAAGATAATAAAAAATAGGGTGTTGCATTTAAAATAAGAAAGTTTGTACATATTTTCAGTTGATAGAGAAATTTGAATTATTAATGCATACAAAGTTTCAGAACTGAACTACTTTTAATAACGGAGCAATTGAACTTTCCATTTTAGCTGGGACATCCTGTATATGTAATATAGTTAATTATTATTATATGTGAAGCTAAATATTGAATAGCGCACGAAAGTTTTACGAGTCGAGGACAAACGGCCCAAATAAAGCTCGGCATTAATAGCCGGTTATTTATCTAAATTACACGATTACCGCAAAATTGGGTGCAGTAATTAGCAGAATATTTGAAACGCCGCGCAGTTAGTGACCGTACATTACTGCCGGCAAACTTTAAATGAGGCCAAAAGCAAACCCTTCGTTTCAATTCTGAGACTATTTGTGTGCACCGTAAAGGACATTTACGAATGTAAGTCGTAGTGTGAATTTCTCTGGAAAATATTTTAAAATGAAAGTTTCTAAAATTTATATCTAGGATTTCACAACGTACTGAAAAAATAATATTCAGACATGTTTAAATAAAATCATAAATAAAATTTTCCACTAACACAACTTCAAACATTTCCGAATCTGCGAGTTTAAATATTTCATTTTAAAATGCCCTGCAAACTCGCATTAATTAATCAAGTATTTCAAAGATGCTGCACTTCAACATCACTATGCATAACATGTCCTTATTATACATCAAGTATGTGGAGGCAGTGGGATCTTTAATGGATGGCAAATGAGAAGGATTTATAATATTAGTACTTATTAGAAAGTATATTTAGGTAACCTTATTTCCATACATTCATATTCTTTTTATATGCGAGCAATACCACTTCTTCTATTTTAATATTTCGCATTTGAAATTCAAATTAAGCAAATGTTCTCTTAGCAAAGGCCGGCGCAAAAATTTCCATGCGAAATATCCACGTACTGCCGCCGCTGCGAAAACGGTGCAAATGTGGAATACAGTTCGTACGTGCTCAAAGGAAACATTCATTTCGTTAACATGAGGATTATTTAGGTTGTTTTGCCGAATATATCAAAATAAATTAATCTTTTAGAGATGTTAATGTAATAGCTCGTTCATAATTTTGGAAAAATGTGTTAGTCTATTTTTGAGAATAATTATTTAAATGTAACGCTTGTATAATATACAACTATATTATAGTTATCCTGTAATTATAATGGATGTAATTTTCGCCTCTGGATAACTTAGATATTTAAAGAGCTGATGGAAAATCTTCAATTTGTATCACAGATTTATTTTTCTAATTGCAAAAATCGACATGGTTCATAGAGACAGTGCTAGTATTCAGTAAGAGATTTAATGGAAAAGACGGCTCAGACAAGGGTGCAAATAATGAAGAAATATCTTGGTGTCGAGAAACTACGTAAAACTTAGTGGGAAAGAGCTTGTTGAGGATGAATGAAGGTAAAGTGTGATTGTGTTATGTAAATGTAGTACGTAATTTGGGAAGTCTAAGTGCTAGAATAGAGGAAAACAAATCTGACTCACTTGGTCAGGCGCAAACGACATAATTCTTTGTTACGGAAGAAGTTAAAATGGAATAAATTTATGAATACGAAGACAATAAATGGAAAAATGTAAATTATGCTGATCTTAGTTTTAGTAAGAGTGATGAGATGAATTGAATTTGCTGTGCAAAGTATTTTTGTGTCCAACGAAAAAAAATGCTTCAATATCGTTATATTTTGTTGTAAATTCGATATGAAAGCAAATTGACATAAAACATAAATTCAATTGAGAATTCCTCGATTTTTAAACAAAATTTTAAATTATGATTTTAAACCGAAATGCCGTGACAAAATTTGCATTTTATCGTGCATATTAATTTTCACAAAATTACTCGTAGATATTCTCGTGAATATCGAACGTGAAAATGGATAGTCGTTAAACTGTCTCATTTTTCATGTAAATTTTTATATTCAAATATGTAAATATTTAGTTGCAAAAAAATGTGAAAGTGCGTATTTGATAGTTAAGACGAACGAAGAAATATTTATGCAAAAGGAAAAATATTTAAATGAGTTTCGATTAATTTAAAAGTTTGAAAGGCAAAGACTTTTTGAATTATAAAGAATAAACGAAAGTTAATTTATGGAGACGTAATTTAGTGTGCTTGATTCTTTTGCGGTCCGAGAATTTTATGACTTACGGTTTTCCTTCTTTTCAGTTGAACTTAATTATGAGAATCTGCAAGAGAGAGGTTTTTAGGTGTTTTATTATTAGCTTGATGGTCTCGATCTCGATTTTGCTTTGTGAACGAGTTTTATTCGGTTTTCTGTTTAAACACGCATTTTATTTTTTTTGTTTATTGAGACTAAATTTAATTAAACGTTTAAATAAGGCATTCCATGTAATGTTAAGTTTCTAATGAGAAAATTTTGTAATTAAATTGTATGCCTTTAGGCACTGAATAATTCCCTTTGTTTGAACCATTGTTCCGTTTCCAATTATAATCGATTACTAATTTCAAAAGGTTGACTGGGTACATATATGATACAATGGATTGACGTCGAATATGTCATACACCGCAAATTTATTCGAATGGATCATAAATCATCCATCCCATTTGGTTGCTGAATTTCGTTTACTTTTCACGTTTGTATTTGTAATTTTAATTTTTACAATTCCGGTTTTAAATAACTGTCAGTAATTTTAAATTTAGAAATATTATTTTGGGAAAGGGCGCAATTTCTAGATTGCACGATCTATAATGCATCACACGAACAGATCTCATAGAATCGATTGAAATATGTGCAATTTAATACGACTGAAAAATGTATGCAATATAAATTTTAAAGCATTTGAAAGGAATTCACTCTTTTAGACCTGTCATGGGATTGTAGTGCACGTACAGTATTATCCCGCGGAATCCTATGTATTTACGACCTTTTGTATTTTTACTTCTACCTTATATTTATAAGCGTTGGAACTTATGGTCTCCGTACGTGTTGGCATTCTCACCGCTTCATTCTGTTGATATGCATTTTGTGACCTCGTCCTAGCGAGAATTAATTTTTATATTCAAGAAAAAATTCGTGTAAAGCTGAAATTTTTATGGTAGTCGTAGACATAACCTCAATTTTTTTAATTATGCAAAATAATAACAAACCCGTATGAAAAGTTAAAGCTCCCCTAACGTTATACACTGCGGTGTAGCAAAAAGTGAATTTAAACGCACGTTCAGCTCCGCTAGAATGAGGTCGGTAGGCGGTAACTGTTGAAACTGGAGCAATTAAAAGCACTTAATTTAAATGTGCAGTCATGCACGCTCAAAAATATGTAAGTAAACAGAAACGTGAAGCGTTGTTATCGAGTTTTTTTTTTTTTAATTTGTTAAGTATTATATTTTTGTGTGCTTTCTTTTTTCATTCATAAGTCAAATCATTCTCACTTCTTCGATTAAGAAACAATTTATCAATGTTGTTAACTAGTGTAACAATAAAGGGGGAAAAAAATAAAAGAAAAAGCTAAAGTTAAGCATTACAGAAAATTTCTTTCAAAGGTTTCCGCGGCCATTGTCCAATGTTGTGAAGGCAAAGCTAAGTAAATTTAACAGACAACGAAGGAAATGTGAGAGAAGATAAAACAAATACATAATGAAAAGTAAAACCATGGAAGAAGTAAAACTGGAAGGTGAGTGGAATCAGCACATCCAGCAAGGAAAAAATGATTTGGAAGAAGAAATGAAAGTAATGCTGAATTTTAACAAAACTGTTCTAATTTACTCAGCCATACCTACTGAATTTTCCTCATACTATCATTTTTTCTGAAAATGTTTGTCGTTTTGAAACAAGTCTACACATTCATTGAAAACGTCTCCTTTCTATACACTAATTCGCATTCTTCCCACCGCTATTGCCATTATTTACGCCTAAAAATGTTAAAATATAGACTTGTGTTGGCTGTTTTTATTATAAAAGGAAAATAATCATTTTATCCATAAATTTAATATAAAATATAAAACTTATAATCGTTATGTAAGAAAATGACAAACATATTATTTCTGAACACGTTCTCTACGTAAATATTAATTTTGTTTGGTTTCGATTTCGTTCTAGAAATTAATTATCGAAATTATACTTATCTTTTATTCATATTGTACCAAGAATTGGTAATATTATCAGTTATTATTTTTCAATTCGCGGATAACGTGAATGTCACAATTATTTTATTATTAAAAAAATCATTATTTAACACCAATGGATCATTAACGAAACTGTTAATAAATTTAAGTGATAGTTGATAAATGAATCCATGTAATCCTATTTTATGAGCGATATTTATGTCGATCGTAAATAAACAGTCGTAATGGATACATGACAAATGTAGTTTTAATTAAATAGAATAACAAATTTAACTATTTATTTTAGAAATAATTTATTTATGCAACTTATAAATTCTGTATAGGATTCGCTTCCAATTTATACAGGGTCTTCCTTAAATAAGTACAGATATTTTAACAAGTGATAGCTGACAATAACCTAACCCCAAATATGCAAAAATGAAGGTCCTATGTTGAAGGGTGTGACAGAAAAAAATATTTTAAGTTTTGAGTAAAATATGACAGTAACGCCAAATTATCATCAATAAAGGTTGTTTTGCAACATTTCATGTTATTCCCGCCAAAGGAAGTTGATTTTCAACGCGACACATATTGAAATGGATAAATAGGATTATTATAAATAGGACCGTACTTAGAACCGAATGCCCACATAAAATAAATGACATTTTTCGAAAATTTAAAATGAAGATAGGACCGCCGTTTTTGCGGATTTGAGTTTTGGTTAAGGTCAGCTATCACCTGTTAAAATATCTGATTCAAATATGATTCAAACGCTTAACGATTTCTAATTTGAAATTTTGACTGAGCTTTCTGCAAATGTCAACAATTTCGATTAATTTGCCTTTAAAGTAATGACAATAAATTACATGTGTTTCTCTCATAATAATTAGTGTCGTCAACACAGAATAAATTTATCTAGAAAAGTAAATGTCGAAGTTGGTAGTTGGAAATTATATTGTATAGGTATATATTATTATTATTGTATTATATGTAAAATAAGAAATATTTATTTTACAAATTGTTTTTTTCTAAAAAATGTTATTTTAATTCGCCCATTTGTGTTTTAACGACCTAGAATTTACATGCAAACGTATATACGCGATTCATAATTCAGTTGAAGTTGTACGCTGTATTTACCTACAAAGTTTGTTTGCTTTATGTCCACTTTCATGTCGGCAATACTATGCAAGCAGCAAGTTGATAGTTTGTATACAGACAATTCTGTTGTATGAGGACAAACTTGATTATTTGGTGTGTGCACAGTCCATATTTGCTTAAATTTGTTTATATCTAGGAATGCATTCGTGTTAATTTACACTAAAATTAAAACTATAAACATGGAAATTGCAGAATAAACAAAAGCTAATATTAAATGTTTAAAAAAATCTTGATTGTATTTGGTTTCTTGCGTGCTTTTGTTGAGCTTTTTCTACTTTAATTCCTGTAAATCTTTGTAACATGATAATTTATTTTGTTTTTTTATGGCTTATCGTCTCATCATACAAATAAATATATCAATAACATTTCCCAATGCTAATTACGTTACAGTCGCCGGAAACGTTCCTTTGATATCATGCAGTCATTGCAATCAATCATAACTAAACTCGCTTCCGGAACAATAGATTTACGAATGTCTCCGTGGAAACACATGGGTCTCCGACTGACAATTAATCATTCATTAGTCGCTTGCTCCGATTTCCGACAGCACTGAACATATAAAACAGTCAATAGTTTCAAACCAACGCATAAGTCGTCCATTTGTTCTTTGACAATGTGCACACGTTATTTGCAAATGTTCCATTTTCCGACGTAATATTTCATCTTGAATCCAGGATGTGTCTGAAAAATGGCATTTCTCTGTCCAAATGTTCCACACATTCAAAAAACCGAGTCCTTAGGATCTACTACTCTTTTATTGTTTAGGAGTTGGCTACAACTGTGCTATTTCGAAATATATTTCATCCACATTTATCCCCGTAATACGTGTACAACGAATTCTCGAAAATTTATTGAAATGATGTGGTATATTTCAAGTTTATTTTGTTTCGTTTAAATTTAATATACGTTAATATACAAAAAATATATTTATGTATTATATTACACGTTTAAATTTAATAAATAGAAATTTTTGCTTATTATCACATTCATGGAATATTATTAATTATTGCCGTCTAATGTGGAATACATAATTAGACTTCAACTTCGAAAAATCATACAAAATGTAATATATTATAAATAATTGTTTTCGTTACAAAGAATATTTTTTTATAAATAGGGTTTCTTAAGAAAATACTACATATTATTTTATTATTACTTTTCCCTTATTTATATGCGTAATAATTATATTTTATTACATTTTCACAGATTAGAGCGAAAATTACAAAAGTTTAAAATAATTGAAGGGAATTAAATTCTAAAATAAACATTGATGATGATTGTCGATTGAAAGCTTCTTTAACTCATTATGCCTGAATTATATGTAATTTTCAGAGATATGTTTGTTTATAACCGTATTTTTTGTTGTATACAGTC
>JAFFZR010020915.1:0-26678 GCA_018397195.1 Lethrus apterus | reverse complement strand
TGTAATTTAAAAAAAACAAGTGATGACGTCATAACTCGAACATAGATGACGCAATACAAAATATACGTATACAAAAAAATGGACAATTGAAAAAGAAAATCGACCTGTCCGAGCATTTTTTTCTTACTTGCCCAATGAAGATTTTATCGAATATGTTCCAACCTTTACGTTAACCCTGTATGGAACATCCATTATTGCATTTTTTTAATTTCCCGTCAAATTTAAAGGTCTCTTCGTTAACCATATATTCTATGTAAGTTTTTCGGTGTTCTTTGACTTTTTTTTGAAAAATGACTTGCGGTGCTTTCAAAAATTGTTGATATCTACGCAGCGGAACAAAATAAACAGTTGCGGTTTTGACCATTGTATTAAGCATGAAATTAGCTACAAATTTAATTTTTTAACATTCACACAAGTCGTGATATGATTTTTCAAATTTAGAGATCTTCAAACATAGATAACTTGATTTTCTTAAATGGAATAGTGTACTAATGTTTACATCATCAGACGCAAAATTGTATCCTCTTTCGATTTTATTGAGGTATATTTTGGTCTATTTCCGATAGTTTTTGAGATATTCGCGATTTTCCTATTTTTTTTAAAAAAAGGTAAGAAAAATTTGTTATAAAAGAAATTTTATAATTGATAAACCTACAAATTCACAATAATTATTCACAGGCCATCGATGTTGGTTATCTCTCGAAGCAAAGCTTGCTTGAAAATACGATATTAGAACTGAAATTGTTAGACGAGTGCCAATTGCTTAACAAAAAATAGGAAAATCGCGAATATCTCAAAAACTATCGGAAATAGACCAAAATAAACCTTAATAAAATCGAAAGAGGATCCAATTTTGCGTCTGATGATGTAAACTTTAGTACACCATTCCATTTAAAAAAATCAAGTTATCTATGTTTGAAGATCTCTAAATTTGAAAAATCATATCACGACTTGTGTGAATCTTAAAAATTTTAATTTGTAGCCAAAAGGAGAGTTCTTCATGCTTAATACAATGGTCAAAAGCGCAGCTGTCTATTTTGTTCCGCCGCGTAGTCAAATAACACCGAAACGGTACAACTTACATACAATATATGGTTAACGAAGTGACCTTTAAATTTGACGGGAAATTAAAAAATGCAATAATATACAGTATGTTCCATTTAAAATAACGAAGTTCGTATGCAGTTCCTATATAACCGGAAGTCCGCCAACCTTAAAAATTTTTAACATGTGCAACTTATGAATCCAAATAACTTTTATATTGAACATTTTTTCGTATCTCTAACAGCAATAGAGTTATCGAGGAAATACGCTTAAGTGGCCCAGCCTGTATAAACTAGTCAATTCTAGATATACATAAATAAACATTGTAAATTTTATATCTGAAATAAAATTCCAATGTCCCCAACTAAGATCTGAACCTTCGTATATTATTGACCTACTAACTAAGCTATTAGATCATCCCATACATATTGTAATGTTATTTTCAAACGAACCTATTTTAAATACTTAAGATTTGTTTTAAAAAAAGATGTAAAGTAATATTTTATCGAGTTTTATTAATCAAGATTTGAATACAATAATCGTAATTAAAGTAATTTTAAGTTTTGTATGTATTGTCATCCTTAGTTAAGTTTTCGATTGTGCATGTATTCTGGACCATTTAAAACACTGAAACCATTTACGTTAAGAAATGCATTGTAAAACGCATCGAATTTCCAAATAGTGGGCTAAACTAAGAAAATATCGCCACGAATTTAAAAAAAAAATTATTACATTGTGCGTCCCTCGTGGTAGAGTAAGCATCTCCTCACATAAATTATTTAAACATTTTTCTTAAACCAATTTCAAACTGATTTAAAGTTAATTAAAACCTTTTAAAAACACAAGTAAATAAACAACGTGAACATTAAACAGAACGGTGACCTCACAGAAGTACGGAATTTCGTCGCGGGAAGAAGCTAATCAGCGAAGATTCGAACCGTCGCGTCGTACGAGGTATCGTTAATTCAAGTGTATAAAATTCTAATTTATTGAAATTTCGTCTAATTAAAATAAATTGCGAAATCACCTCTAACTTTCATCTGGCCTTCCGACCGACTATTCTGGTTAGGCTTGCCACGTTTCCATAATCCTTGCAACATATCGAGAGCTTAGAGCAACAAACACGTATGTCAAAAAGTCGAATTGAATTATAGATGTTATTTTGTATTATGTAATTTGAAAATAAACGATGACCATTTATTTTCGTGAAAGAAGCATCTAAAAACTCTGACTGGCATTAATATACAGTGTGGTGATAAAGTTTGGAACAAAATTCATAAAATCGTTCTGTAATGTTTTTAAGAAAATCGCTCGGACAGGTCAAATTTTGTTTTTGAAATGCCGTCTTCTGACGTTAATTTTTTTGGAATGACGTCATTTGTTTTTGCACAATGACGTCATCATAATTTTTTCTTAAATGACAACCCCCACTTTTTTCTTCTGTTTTTAATAGACTTTCTTACTACTTAAACGGTGATGTAAAAAAATTGGTACCTTACATAACAATTTTTTTGAATAAATGACACATTTAAATGTTTTCTTTTAAGCAAAAATTTTAATTTTTTGAAGAAAAAATGTTATTTTTTTCAGAAAAGTTCTTATGTAAAGAATTAATTCGGTATCACAACTTAAACATCAAGGAGGTCTATCAAAAGCCAAAGAAAAAAATAAGAGGTGTCATTTAAAAAAATCGATAATGACGTCAATACTTAAAGCTTCACTCTTCGTCTTAGATACATAAATTACTGTTATTTGCTTTAATTTAGAATGTTTACGATTATTATTTTTACTAAATTATAACCACTGACGATCTGAAGTAAATGTGTCATTTATTCCAAAAAAATTGTTATGTGAGGTACCAATTTTTTTAAATCACCGTTTAAGTAGTAAGAAGGTCTATTAAAAACAGAAGAAAAAAGTGGGGGTTGTCATTTAAAAAAAATTATGATGACGTCATTTTGCAAAAACAAATGACGTCATTCCAAAAAAATTAACGCCAGAAGACGGCATTTTAAAAACAAAAATTGACCTGTCCGAAGCGATTTTCTTAAAAACATTATAAAACGCTTTTATGAATTTTGTTCCAAACTTTATCACCACACTGTATAAAGATATTTGTTCCTGAGTTAATTTTCAATCGCGATTATCTCAAAACACATAAGACTAGTTACGTGGTTGTTGCTCTAAGCCCTCGATATGCTGGAATAGGTTTCTAACCCAAAGACCTGTTGAGGTGGCAGAACAAAGAATAAAACAAAATAAAAAATTAAATAAAATAAAAATAAAATATGTTGTTTTTTCTCCATTTATTAATAATCCCACTTTTCTTGATGTCCTTTCCAAAGCTTTCATTATTCTTTTTTCTTTCTATGACGATGTAAGAAGGGTGACATCATCCGCGTACGCCAGGACTTGGTGGCTCCTATTTGCTAGAGTTCCTGTTCTATTAAGTCCACTATTGCAAATTATCTTCTATAATACGGTGTTAAATAATGTTATAGATAGGGAGCTAAAAGAAGGAGTTTTAGCCCTACCTGTGTCGCAAAAGATTCTCATATTATGTCGTTAACTTTTACTTTACTTATTGAGTTTTCCAATTAAACATGCTTATTAACTTTTTAGGAACTTCCAAATCATCCATTCTTTCTATAAATTTCTTCTCTCACTAAGTCGCAAGCTCTCTTAGGTCCTTCCAGAAAACTTTTTAATTCTAATCTCTTTTATTTCTTCTCTCGTGGCCGGTGTTGTCTATTCTTCTTCCTTTTGGATAGCCCTTTCTCTCTGTACCTGTTTCTACGTTACTCTTCTCCTCATTTAGCAGCTCTTCGAAATGATTCTTCCATATTTTTACAGCTTTAAGTCACATTAAAAACAAGGAAGAAATAAACATAACACGCGGAAAAGGAAAAGAAAGTAACGAAAATTACAAACCGAACGAAAAAGCAATAAAAAAAAATTAATGGCAAGGCAGAGGAGTTGATTAAAAACATTGGCGATTCCTGAAAGTGTGTAAAAAAACAAGAAAAATTACCTAGAAACTGGGAAAAGGGGATTTAATTAACACAAGTAAGACGATGATAAATTGGCTTGCGAAAGCTCTAGACTCTATAAAAGCCTCATAGTCTTGAAGTCTATGAAAGGATTTTAGAGGCAAACATAAACATAAAAGTGTAGGCATAATCACAGATATTAGATACTCCTAAAGTTAATTTTTGAAATTTGTATACAAAACCACTGAGAGGTTTTTTTAAAATTACACTGGTTTACAAATTTAAAAAAAAAATTCTGTGCATTAGGTGCCACTATATTTTTCTTCTGTACTTTGGCACGCCAAACTCGAAAATTGTATTTATTTTTTTTGTATGGATACGTTTTCGAGATATAAATTTTTTAATTTTTTCTTGGTTTTTTTCGGAGGTACCTTGACTATTTGAAGCATATCTCGAATTAGGAACGTCCAATCTCGCCTTTCGGCACATCAAATTAAAGATAATCGAATCACAAATAAATGTTACTGATATTGTTTTTCAGTCGCTTCAGTAGTTTCAATAAAGTGGGCCATCATATGACAAAAAAAAATTGTTTTTTGGCAGAAATCAAAATCGATAATTCAATCTATCACCGAGAAAAAGTATAAATCGTGGAAATATAACCAGTTTCTTGTTTTGTACGTTGAGTTTGCACTTTTACGAAGAGAAAAAGGTATTTAGGATGAAAATCTATGTAGAAATGCCGAAGTTATGATCAATTATATGTGAAAGCACCAAAATTCAATTTTTTCACTATTTTTGTATTTTTGCCTTATTTATAGCGTATAACTACGTTTATTTTTATTGTACTCTTTCAGTATTGTCCTTTGTATATTTTGGAATCAGTTTCTCTTATGAGGAACCAGATATAATCTCCCGACATTCCCTCACCATAAAATCTTTAGTAGCGCCGCTCAATGGTCATTTCTTGGTGGAATCTCTCACCGTACTCGTCGCTTACGTCACAAAGATTCTCCGTGGGGGAAATCGGGTGAGAATGGAGAAAATGAATCTTCAGAGACATATTTTCCCGGAGAATGTCGGTGACGTTAGTGACGAGCATGGTGAGAGGTTCCACCGAGAAATAAAGATACTGAGCGGCGCTACTAGGGATTTTGGAATCAGGGAATGATGGGAGATTATATCTGATGCCTCATATGAGAAACGGATTCCAAAATAAACAGAAGAAAAAGCAGAAGCCAAAATTATGTCTAATAATGTCATATTATATTGAAATAGTACAATGAAAGTAAACCAAATGAATAAAACTGCATTATACGCTATAAATAAGGAAAAAATACAAAAATTGAGAAAAAATTGAATTTTGGTGCTTTCACATATAAATGATCATAACTTCGGCATTTTTACATAGAAACTACTGAAGCGACTGAAAATCAATATTAGTAACATTTATTTATGATTGGATTATCTTTAATTTGATGTGCCGAACGGCGAGATTAGACGTTCCTAACTCGGGATATGCTTCAAATAGTCAAGCTATCTCCGAAAAAAACCAAGAAAAAATTTAAAAATTTATATCTCGAAAACGTATCCATACAAAAAAAAATTAATGCAATTTTCGAGTTTGGCGGGCCAAAGTACACAAGAAAAATATAGTGGCACCTAGTGCACAAAATGGCTGTAAACTAGTGTTATTGATTATTTAGGGTTTTATTGATTTATAAGTGTTAAATAGTCAGAAACAATATGGTGTAGGTGTATGGATACTTGATAGTGGCTACAAATATTTTATATTTTTTCCTTTGATACCGTCTCACCACTTCCAAGCTCGATGAACTTAACTGGACTGAGAGGGCGGTTGCGCCACGACCGTCTTCCAGATGTTAGTCACCCTAGGCTTTAACACGAGATTTCCAAACTCCCACTCCCCTCCCTCGAATTAAATATATAGTTAAAACACTGACGTATGGTTGGGTTCGCTCCGTAATTGAAATTTAAAAGGTATTATTAGGAGTATATTATATGGGATGTGGGTTGGGTTCGCTCCGTAATTAAAGTTCAAAATGCGTTTTGCTGTACATTCATGTTGAATGCTGGACGTATTGCTATACATTCGTGCATGCTGTACAGTATACACTGCAAGGATTAGGGAAACGTAGAAAGCCAGTTCAAAGTCAGAAACATTTTAAACTTAAATCTGTGATAAATTTACAATGTCCCCCATTAGGACTTGAACCCTAGACCTTGAGATTACTACTGACTACGCCACTAGACCGATAACCCCAAAATAATAATAATAATATAATAACGAGATTAAAAACAACGAATGTTAGCAACGTATTGCAGTGCAAAAGAGGAATGAAAGAAAAGTTCGTTTTTGCATTCGTCGTTTATTGTTTTTGAAAGTCTGTAGATGTTAAATTGGTTAGAATTACTAGATGTAAGATGTAAGAAAAATGTATTTGTGGATAAGTATGCCATACATTTCTTTCCAATAAATACGAAATATCTTGCGGTAATAAATATCGTCAAATAATAATAAAAAAAAAACAGCATTAACAAACGAACAACCAATTTGAAAACTTTGGTATTTATTTATATGGTACCCAAAATTACGAACTGATCGTTGTTTTTGGTAATATCCAACGTAATACGCCTGGTGTTTTTTCATCCACTTTTTGTTCCTTCGCCGCATCTCGTATTATAACAAGATAAACTTGCGACATTGTTAGATGACACTTCTTGTTCGATTTGGTTGCCGTTTTCGTCGACGCAACGACATAATCCTCTACGACACTGAAGTGGGTTGTAGTTACCATTTCGACAACAATCTGGTTGATCGTGCAATGCAATGCTTCTCGCTCTAGCACAATCTGCAATGTCATTTGTTGTTAAAATTGTGCTAAATTGAGTTTTATAAAAATTAATGATGGAAAAATTATGAAAAAGTTAGGAAAAGGCTATTAGAAAATGAAGTGAATAGTAATATAAAAAGAAAACAGAATTGAATGGAAATTAAAGGTTTGATAAAAATGCAAAAGAGGCAAAGAAAGTATTGGATATCAGTAGCGCTAGAGGAGTGCATTTCTAGCTGTGTTTCTGGTGGGAATGTACCTTGATATTTGTAGGAATGGGAAGGAGGAACGTTTGGATGTGAAAATAAACGATGTAGATTTTCTATTAATGTACATAAACAAATATGTGAAATATGTGAAAGAAAAATAGCATTAATGGTGGCGAATGTGTCCGAAATTAGAAAGGAACCTGATGTAAAAGATGCAAAGTAAGAAAATAAAAACTAAGTTTGGTTTTTACTTACTACAAATCATTGTCTCTGCCAATGGATCATCGATATCAAGGGAAAAATCTTCTAAAAGGGTGCCATCGGGGGCTGCACAATATATCCTGAAAATATTAATAAAAATAAATTGTATGTATCAAAAGGTAACTACAAAATATTGAACGTCTGAAATATAAACATTATCGTCAATATGTTCCTCATGGCAACAGTTTTCTATTATCTATCGTTTCCTTTCACTTTTCCTTTCAGTAATTAAATCCAAGCACACAATATCCTACAATTCAACCTTTCAACAAAAATAACTCACGTGTCTTCATCTTGTTGAACAGCATTATAATATCCATCCAACTGGCAATTAGGAAAAACGTATCCAAAAACTTCATGGCCCATTTCTTCAATTTCAGCAATTTCATCCAAAATTTCTATGTACTTTTTCTCACACTCCCGCAAATACGAACCCTTCACGTGTGTATCGTGATTAACTGTAATCATCACAAATGCAAATTAAGAATTTGTGAAAAAAACGACGTCAGACTACATTGTTATAAATTTAGATACGAACGTTGCAAAAAAAAGCTGAAGTTGTCTTCCAACTTTTCTATATATAGAAGAAGTAGAGAAGAAAATGTATAAAAGTGTAGATTTAAAAATATGAGAATTCAATACGGAGCTAATAAGTTTATACCTATGTGAAAGCTGGTATTAGAATATGATGATAAAAAGATAAAAAGAATGAAAGAGAAAAGAAAAGCTTCGAAAGACAAGAGAAAAGAAAAGCTTCGAAAGACGAGCATAGAAAATAAAAATGTTTAAATGAAAATAATAGGTGATTTAAATTACGCGATACGCCACCTCGCGACAAACTTTTACACTAGCGACAAAGGGACATCTGTAATTAGTATTCATGCGATTGATACGTCAATTTTGCTAATTTCCGTGTTCTTTGTTTGTTCAAGTATTATTTTTTATATAAATCAGCTTTTTTCAAAGCTATTAATTGTTAATATTTTGAATTGTCACTTTGTCAGTAGACATGTTTTATGGGTAGCAGCGCCACCAACGGTAATGTAAATAGCCAGCATGTTATACTTAGTTGTAGTTGACTGATGATATTTTTAAATGCCTATTAAGCACTTTTATTAAATTTATAAAACATACACTCTTTAACTTACAACAATCCAATGTTTCGTTAGAGATCTTGGAAACCTTCACCGCTTTCATGCTAGAAAACATTGGATAACCATCGGTAGGATCTACACACATACATTTGTCTTTGATACATTGCAATGGATCGAAATTGCCATTGCTAGTACATCTAAGAAATTCTCCAGGATGTAAAGTCCGTCCAATAAATTCAGAAGCGGATTTATAATTTCTGGAGCAACCTGAAAGAAAAATCGTAAAATTATAAGAAAAAATAATTACAAACAAACAAAACAAATCTTAAAGAAAATAAAATTAAAAGTTAAATGCCTCTTATTAAAACGCCCACTTACCACACTTCATTTCACTGGATGCTATCGATGAAAATGGAATTTCTCCAAAAATTCGTTCGCCATCTTCATCTAAACAATAGCAACTAAAACAAAACCAATTTATCACAATACTTTGTATATAATTTTAATTTACTGACATTTCTCCAGGGATACATTTATGCGGAGCATAAAGTCCGCCTCTATCACAAACCGGACGTAATTCCAAATGTCCCAATAAACCTTCGTCTCTTCTTCTATCGTAATCGGCTTGGGATAGAGCACAGTCACTTGAAACTAACACATAAAATAATATTAAGATAAAGAGGAAAAATGATATATCTAAAAGATATGCTCATGTAATTTTTTTAATAGCTTATATGTTAAGTATAAGATTTGTTCATTTTCTTTTCAAAATACTGCACCTTTTTTATAAAGAATATTAATGAAAGCAATAACAATAAAGAAATGTTTATAATTTCTTAAATGGTAATTACTCACAATCTTTACAAATTCCAATTCCATCCACATTAGTGCAATACAACCCATCACCGCATATGGCCGGTGGTCTCGGACTGGCCGGATCGCCCATGGTACAAGGGTCATCAGCATCTAAAAACGATAAATATGTGCATATTTTTCTTTAATTTGTGAACGTGCACTCACATAAGTTTTCCGCACAAAAATCACAACAACTGCAGGGTCCTGGATAGGGCAAAAATATACCGTTGTGCGTTCCATTTTGTATTTCGCATACATCAGGTAGTGCTCTGCATTGGTTATCGCCCGTCCAACTCTAAAATTAATTAATTTTTGCACTTTTGTTTTTTTTTTGCATAAATTTATTTATATATTCAGTGTCTCCACAAATACTACAATTTTTTAGAAAATGGTTATTCTCTGTTATTTTTGCATGACATTTTTAGAATACATACATTTGTACCCAACAGATCTGTATTTTCACTTATAATTGTTTAATATAGACAAGTAATAATGCTAACTTCCTTTCCTTATGAAAATGATCCATATTTAAATAGGTAACTTGTTTGTAAACAATTTAATAATTACTTACTTTAACGATGCATAATATACTTACCTCACAAAATGATTTGGTACATAATGGTATATCACTGGCCCCAAAAACAAGGGAAAAAAACAAAACAAAAATGTTGATAAATGTCATTTTGATGTCTGACGAAAACATTAAGAATGAAATTATAAAACAGATAAGATAATTTTACCTGATATGATTGATTCACATCACAATCTTAACTATCAGCCTATGAAATAAATCTTTGAGTAGATTTAGGAAAAATTTAAAAACAAAAAATATTTTAGATAATTTATTTGACTGAATATTCATGTACAATAAGTACATAGAACACACAATATTGCTAAATATCTTATATACATACAAGTATATTTGTAATCAAGGCAACCAAAATAAATTAATGATTTTCGATACAATGAACGAAAATAAAAAATTTATTTTGATAGTCGATTACTAAATTGAATCGTCAACATGGAATATATAAACGGCAGGCGGTATTTCGACAGTTCATTCTTTGGTGTTTACAATCGAACAAATGTATGTGCGAGAAAAGTCAATAATCGAACATGTCAAAAGAACACCTCTGTATTCTTGAACTTTATTAATAAGTGGAAAGGGAACTTTTTTATAACACTCATACATACACATATACAATTTTAGCTTGCTTATTTTATAAATGATTGCTATTCATCTTACATATTTTCTTTTTTTCCTTTAAACACAAGGTAGCATTACGTTACCCACAAAATATGATCACTGTAATAACAAGCGTATTATTATATTTCGTGCATCCTCTGTCTTGTTTTCTTAATAAATATATAAATAGACAGGAAGAAAAGCATTTGGTTCAACTTTAAGAAATAAAAAATTAGACTTTTTTTAACTTTATAGTTGTTGCCAAATACTTTCCCTCAGAATAACATCTGAAACAGTTAGTTTTAGAACACGATAATACTTGAAAGCGATATATAGATATTTTAAATTGGATGATCAATGTTCAAATTAATTATATTTTAAATCACAATATTTTTATTAATAATAAGTAAATAAATCGTCTGCATCAATATTCATATATGGTGAGTGAAATTCAGAATAAATTATTATATATACAAATAAATCTTGTTTTTAATAAAATGTAAATAGAACTTATTGAGATATTATAACAATAAAAATTTGATATATAGTTTCACCTTCATGATAAAATAATAAAAATAAAATAATTAATCATTATTAAACTCACCATATTTAATATAAAATATTGCAAAAATATAACTAAATTTTAAAAATAAATTACTTTTATATACAATTACATACACAGCAGTTTTGTCTATAAACAATAATAACAATATAAACTAGACTTTCATTCCACAATAATAATAATAGTACATACATAAACATGCACGTGATAAAGTAAATAATGTTTTATAAGGAATTTTAAAACTTAATTTAAGATTAGAAACCTCGCCAATCTAAACATAAATTCAGTTATTAAGATAATACAATAAATATATGTGACTAAGAAGAAACATACAAATAATAAAAAACGTGGAGGTCGCTTTTATAGTCATATACCAGCAGATGTTCCTAATGTTTTCTGATGATAAACAATTCGAATAAAGTATTATCAGTATTAACAGAGTATCAAGAATTAAGTTTATACATAAATAATTTTTTGTTGTAATTTATAGTTTCTATATACCACCCAGTTAGTACTGCAAAAGCGCAAAATAAGCAAACTTTAAATACAAAAAAAAAATATTTTGTACAAGAATTTCACAGAAAACATTAAAAACAAATTACAATTCTGTAACAGAAACACATCTACTATTTATTTATTTATACTTTCATAAGTGTTTATTCATATTACAATAGTAACGTTGAGGCACCAGTCAACTTCTAATAATTAAAGCTCCAACGACCTGAACAAAAATTAGGATTTGTTGATTCACATGGCTGCAAGAGTAAATCAACATTTGAAAGATGAAACTAATAAATACATTACAAGAATAAATGTATGTTTCCCAAATTTGTTATTGTCTATTTCCACAATGCTTCAATTAGAAACAAAACTTAAATGCATGGGAAAAACTTAATGGTACTGCACTAACTTTACAAATGATTGATTTTTAACCACAATATAACACAATTAGATATTTCTTTAGTTAAAAATGTCTAATGTCTAAGAATAGTACGGGATGACTAAGGAAAAGTTTGAAACAACAATCGCATGAAAGGCCACTAAAGCTTATCTCAGGCCTTCTCGTTACACATTAAAGCGGGTTTCGGAACCATCAGCTAACATTAAAGTCACCGTTCTGTTGTTTATCCAGTGTAATTTGGCCAGACGCATTGGATTTAGCCTTGAAACGTCTGCTATGGGTGCTGTACTATATGACTTTATACAACGTGTCTGTGAAGTACCCAATCCAAACATACCTACAAAAAAATAAGTTATTATTACTTACACAATATAAGTAAATGTTTCAAATAAAATGTATACTTACCAGTACTGGTCTGCCAAAATGAAAGTTTATTTTCTCCACAAGCATAACTAACTAAATACTTTCCATCTGGACTAAAAGCTGCTGCTGTTATTGCAGAAGAATGTGCTGATATGGTTGTACACTTTCCTTGTCTAAGTTCGTACAGAGTTAATGAGCCATTATTTGCACCGACTAAAAAAAATAAAACAATTTACCTATATTTTAAGAGTAGATGTTATTTGGTAAAAAAATAATTTAAATTATTTACTTAACTGAAAATAATTTGAACCTGTACCTGCTATGCGTCTAGTAGCTGAGCAATGTGAAACTTGATTAAATCTACAGACCGCAGGAAAAACTTCTTGTAATCCCTTAGTTTTTAAATGGCCTGGATCAAGACAGTGAAGAATTATATCCATTAACTGAGAAATAATGAACATTGTAGTTATACAATAAAAGAATTTTTTTAATATACGAACCTCCACTAACAAATCTGACATCTCTACTTGCAGTTTCTCAATGAGCAGCTCAACACAACGCAAAATCTCCGGCTTTGCTTTATGCAATACTGTTGTATTCATATTTATATTCAATGTTTGTGCATTTTGCTGCATTGTGTTATACCGAGCAACCTCTCTTGCCATTGTCGTTATGAAAGCAGCTGGTCTATGAATCATATAATTTACATTAACAATAAATAAGATTACTGTATTACACCAACCGTGCTGTTGCTATAAGTGTTAAGGCATGTCTTGCTGTTCTACATGAATCAGCCTGAGGAGTCAATGGTAAACCATACGTCATATTTGGCACGAGCTTATCTGCTTCTGAACATAATTCTAAAAGACCTACAAATATTTAAATTAAGATGCTATTGTATTTACAATTCAATATTTTGAACCTAATAAAACTTTACTAATATCTAAATACGGTTCCCAGACGGTGAAACCTCGACCAATGAGATCTATGGCTGCCCTCCTTAGTGGTGTGAAACCTGGTAACTTTGGAGTTTGTGGAGCAAGCAACAAATGAGACAAAGCCATCGATGTTAACCTAGCCAAATTGCTATTTCCATTACCAAAGCCTTCCACAACAGAACTTTTCCTCTTATCCTCATTGGGTTTTTTCCTATTTGAATCAGTAATGTCTTGACCAAACTCAGCACCAATTACACCCAACAGAATCACAGCCGTTGTTTGCTTTCGTTTTAATTCTGCCAGACTAGATGGTTTACGAACCTGTTCTTCTTCCTCTTCTTCAAATTCTTCATCCTACAAATAAACAGATGTCAAATGACCTTTTCTAAATTATACACACCAATCTAAATATGACAAACCAGAAAGTGTGGTAGGAAATTCTTACCGTAGGGTCTGGTGTATGAGGTTGACCGGAATTATTGTTAACATGGTTCTGTCCTGGAGGTGAAATTGCTTGCTGGTTAATAATTTCAGTCTGCGTATAAAGAGGCAAATACTGTGCCCAGGAATCAACCAGAAGCTTCCGTCCTTTTGGCCCCATACTAAAAAAAAATATAATCACAAAAAGTAAAATTTAAGTTAATGCTGATAAGTTGTTAAAAGTCAACCTACCTACTCAATTCCGCGAGAAGCAAAGCCTGTGCAGCCTCTCTCACTTCAACACAATGATGCTGCCATCTTTTTGCCATCATTTCTACTTGAGGTCGCTTAAAATGTTTACCTCCATTTCTCACAACCTAAGTAAAATATAGAATAGTCAAATTAAAGAATATTTAAAAACACTTTAAAAACTTACAGTGTCCGGCAGAAGAACACAATGTAATGTAGCCAATAAGGACCAACCCTGTTTAATTTGTGCTTGTTGTTGTGTATACAATTCTTCATGTTCCTCATCTTGCTTGCTCCAGTTTATTCTCGTACCCTGTCTGTAATTTTTGTCACATTAAAACTATCCAACATTTGCTTCTGTTCATCATACCTGTGCAATTTCCTACTGCGTTCTTGTTCAGGAACAAACGTGGCATTACTCATCGACATTAATGTGTGACTCAGCGCAATTATTGCCAAAAGATGGTTGCTGGTCAATGTTGTGCTCAATTCCCAATGAGTACGAGAAGTAAAAATCCTCGTGAGTTGTTCTCTGTGCACTAATTCTGGCGGTAAACTAATAGCTAAGGAAGAATCAACAGGCGCTAGTTGATCGTTCAAATCAATTGTATTATGCCAAGTTGGTAGAAACAAAGACATATGATTTGATTTTGATAACACCCCAAATGAAACAGGTACCTTAAATGACATACAAGTAAATTAAGAATTTGTTTTTCTCTACAAAACTCACCATAGGCCTCAACAAACCCAATTTTACTTGACATACTCTATCCAGGTCATTGTCTAAACCCCAAGCATGCAAAAGAGACAATAACAATTGCGCAATTTCCATACCATGGCTCGTTTCAATTGGACCCAACATGGGTTTACTATTTATCTTTGTATTTGTATCACTTCCATCTGGAATTATGTAAATAAAAATTAAAATATAAACAAATAAATAAAATAAAATAATACTGTGAAAGAGGCTTATACAGGTGAGTTGAATGTAAGTCGAATAATTTTAACAAATGAGAGAACCTTTGCAAAGACATGCACTTTTTTGGGTTCTGCTGTTGCAAGTATGAATGTTAAATTTTATAATCATGAGAGAAAATGCCGCTTTTAAATCCATCGATAATTTTTACAGATATAGATATAAGCTCTCAAATGTTAAAATTATATGATACTTTTTAAATACCCACCGCAAATGGAACCTTTTAATTGAAATTAAATACATACCTTTTGAAGGTTCTAACTGATTCTTTAATACAATTTCCGCTTTCGCTTGAATTTTGGTCTGCACATTTTCAGCGCCTTCTTTCATCATGGCAAGAATACCTAGAGAAATACATTTTGATAAAAACTAAGGTTTAATTTCTACATATACATAATTAATATCCATACTTATAAAATAAAACATAACATTTAAATTATAACCTAAAAACAATGTTTTAAAAAATATTTTCTAACAGAAATATTATAAACATATCTTGAAACTGTCTTAAAAATCAGTTCAAAAATTGGAGAATTTTCATAGTAAATCCACACAAGTAAGAGTCTATCCAAACTGCAATGCAAACTAAAAAAGTATACATTTTTAATTGAAGCTACACAAGCAGGAAACTAAAACGGCAAATAAATCCAAACGCCCATCACATCCTAAGAAAATCAAAGTGAAATTCCTCAAAATGAAAGGTTATTATTTACCATGTTTGTCTTTTTCTTTAATAATCCTCTCCATGTTTTCCGCTTTGTCTTTGACTTTTCCAAAGAAATCTTTCCAAAAGAAAGGCAAAACTCGTTAATTCTGGTAACCGTCAAACTAAATTTCTTTTAACGGAATAAAATAAAAAACTTACCAACAATTTTCTTATGTGCGTCAGGGCTTGCACTTTTAGTAAGCGCTGCATTTTTCAAATACTCCGATTGTGATATTAAGCCAGCAGCTTCTAAGCTTCCTGGAGACATTGCAGAATATTCTTCACTTAATAGTTCGATTATTAGAGCCTCAATATTGAAGAACAATATGTGACTTTCAGGATCTACAGATTTAAAAATCAAAATTTGCACAATATAAAATAAACACTGACCTTTAGGGTTCGTTCGAAGACCCTGTACTGATAACGGCGATTTGTGATTCATTTGTAAATGTGGATCATCATTATTTACATGAGCTCCAAGTTGTTGTATATGATGCCAACCCCTTTGAGTTGCATGTCTAATAGCTGATAAATTTCGATGTCTTAAACCTCTAAAACAACGCATTAGAAAATAAAGTAAATAAGTAATTGGGCAGTACCTGAAGAAATGCACAGCTGGATTAGCAAGACCAACTTCTGAAGAAATCGTTCGATTAGATTCCTTTTCATAGCATGCATACAGAACTTCCTCCGCAGCTAAACCTTAAAATTAAAGTTATTATCTCGCACAGCCCTTATAAACAATTTACCTTGAAGAACTCTGTCTAAATGACCAGTTTCCATTTGCCAAACGTACACTGTTCCATCAGAACATCCTATGATCATGAAATCATCCAAAGGTCGCCATTTTATCGTGGTAACTGGAAACAAATGTCTCGATGCTAAACAAACACATTTCCTTTCCGCAAGACTCAGTAATGTGACGGAATGATCGGAAGCTACTGAGCATATACATTTTCGTATCCTAGTCTAAAAAGACATTATGATAAATGTCTAAACTAACATGATTTTAAGACCTTACGCTGCAGGCATCAGCTGGCACCAACAATTGTGTTATTTCTCCTGCATGTACACAAAAACGATGTAATAATGTCCCAGTGTATAAGTCCCATAAACACACAGCAAAATCTACACCACCTGAGACCAAATGGTTCTTGTCATATCTAGCATTTTCACTATGTGGATACAATAAACAATTTACACGACCACCATGACCGGCCAACACTTGATGTGGAGGCCAACCTTAAATTAAAATTAATCTGTATCTGTAACTATAACATCAACATAAAAAAAAAGTAAATATTATCCACAGAAAAAATATATATTAAAAAAATACCATCAAACTGTTGATGATTTCCATGTAATAACTGGAGCATAACTGTCTGTGTTGCAGGTACAATAATAATTGTACCGTCTTCCCTACCAACGACCAGCCTACTTTGCCTTGGTAAGTAAATATTTGCAGTTAATTTAACAGCTAAAAAGAAAATTGTGATAACTAGGAATAAAACGCTGAATTAAACTTACTATAATGTTCGTCTTTTTCCAATTGATCTAGAATCCCAATGGGACTTGGATTCATCCCTTCCCAAGCCTCGGTCAAACTAGTTGTTAAGGAAGCTTGCATGTGCTGGACTTCTGTAAATTTCTGTTGTTTTGCGTCAATCATGTCTGATGGCAATATGTCAGGTATATTCCAAACCATTACGTGACCTTCAGAGTCGCCCCTCAAAAGATAACTGCAAACCTTTCCTTGGCGTTGTGTGACCACAAACCTCATTGCCGGTGGGCATGATAAAGGCTAAAAAAATGTATGTAGCATTATATTCATCATTAAAGAAATGTAAAATACCTTATTATCAGGTTGACTTAAAACATAATATAAAAATGGATTATCAGTCTCAATTGTCGGAGTATGAAATTCTTTGTTGTCTGCTACACTACTGTGAAACATCAATTAAAATTGTGAAAGTATTTCCACAAATAATTATCCTACAGCTGCAGTAAATGTATCAACTTTGTGTCATTTATTGCAACTGCTTGAAAAATAGAGAAAATTACATATTATATTAAAGAAGAAACTAAATATGAAATTTTATAAGCATTGAAGACATTAAGCGATTTTTTATTTTGTATCACCCATGCATATAAAACAATAAAAGAAAAACTCAACAAAAGAAGCGTTAATGAAAATAACGTGTGCTTATATAAGTGTCCTACAGGTATATACAAATTTAGTAGATTGAAAAAAATATATAAAACAAATTCAAGTAACAAACGCACACCTTAAAAAATCTTAACATGTAAGATACCCATTTAAAAAAGAATAAAACGCATGTAATAAAATTACAGGTTCTTTCTTTGTGTTAAACAAATAATAAGCGACATGACAAAAGTAAAGTTTAAGACACAGAGAAACATGTTACCACGCAAAGGAACACAAATATGTAAGTGATATGGTGATCTAACCTATTAAAAATCTTGCCACGTAGTTGTCTAGGTTGTCCACGATGAAAATAAAAAAAAATATATTAGTATCAACAATAGCCAGATGAAATCACAATGTGCTTAACTAATTAAACCAAATAAAAGTCAAAATGAAAGTGCATAAATAAGAAAATTGGCCTATACTGTAACTGCATGATAATGACGATGCAACAACGTATCAAACAAGAGATTACTAAATGTGTTGTTATTGTACAAATTTACTACGCTTATTATAGAATTATTGATTTTAGACCCAACAAATTATCGTATTAATTTTCTGTTTCTTGTATTTTATTTATAGGAATAAACACTAAGTTAAAAATCAATAAATTCATATAAAATTTCCCAAACAAATATGCACTACAAAACCTTGTTTGAGAGTCACCCGCAACCGTTTTTTGTTATCATAAAGTTAAAACATTGAAATAAACAAAACTACGTATAAGTCAACAGTAACCCAACTTTAACGATTCATATTCATCACTAAAAAAAAACACCACCGTCTACAACGCTAAACAATGTTAAAACTTACTTGGCCGGCAACTTATACAAGTAACCTATGCCAGCATCTGACCATACAATGATACGATCAACGGCAAGAAAATCTCCAGACATGAGTCGCTCACCACATGGTGCCATATAAGAACAAAGTACACTAAAATCACCTAAAGAAAACGTATTTTACAACTCAATATAACCAATAAATTAAAATTTACCCGCATCGTATATTTGCCAGTACTTTGTACAAACTATTAAAACAGTCCTTTGGTTATAAGCACAACATTTCATGCAAACTGCATTGTAACATTTGATCTGTTTGCTTTCATTTTCATAAATTGGCTCACAGTGTTTGTTCTCGTGTCCTAGTAAAGTCCAAACCTTCACTGTACCTGTTGTTGTTAAAGCCAAAACAACATCATCCTTGTGTCTTGCTGGCTTTATTACCTGGTAATTCAAATCAAATCATGCATATATTTGTTTGATTATTAAATTGACACGTACATGCAAGGCTCCTATCCAATCTGGATTTATTTTTGAAGAAAGTACAAAAAGAATTTCTAGACAGAATGGATCCATCACAATAATCTCCGGATAATAACCATTACAGAAGAGTCTTACATCTTCACAGTTGCTCATGTGATAAGACTGTAACATAAAAATATATATTCATCCACGTTTTCGATTTGAAAACATTATACTCTTTTATATAATAACGAGTTGTATATTTTAAATGTAAATAAATCAGGAAAAAAAAGATTTTACTAAATTACCTGGATATTGGTATGCACTTGTGGTAGTTTGACTGATTCTCGACATTTCCCATCTACTAAATCCCAAGTACACATTTCCCCCGCCTCAGAGCTTGAAACAATGTAATTATTGTCCTGAATTATCGATGCGGTACTTATGCACAATATGGGTGCCGAATGTCCAACTAACAAACATCTAGGTATCATTTTTAAAGTTTGAGGATCCACCTGCCTAAAATTTCAATTTGCAAATAACAATATATTTATTTACTGAAAGAAAAATTTACCAAAGGCATATTTGTCCGTCGTAACATCCTGTAGCTAAAGTTTTCAGATCTTTCGACAAATAAACACATGAAACACAATGTGTTGGGGCATGTTTTCCCCATAGCACTATAGGAACAACCAGGCTTGTTCCAGGCATATTTTACTCCTAAAATTTCAAATTTGAAATGAAACTGCCACATTTGTTTACGAAATGTTTGGATAATAAACAAACTAAATGGATAATAATTCCACTTAAACTAAATTAGTGTCAATTAAATATTGACAATTTCAACGTCACTATAACTTTTTTTAGTGCAAATAAAAATTGTGCCACAGCTGATTATACCAAAAATATCGCAGATAATTAAACTATAATGAAATAAACATCAACATGGACAAATTAAAGACATTCGTGATGACAGCTTAAGCATTAACCAAACATTTAGCACGTCATAATTTATTAATCAAAGAATACATAGAAAATCAAGTGAGACTGTGAGACGTACCTTAATCTTTTAATTTTCGTCTATTCGGACGGACTATTAAAACGTTATTGACGTTTCATTGTAAGTGAGTTCGTAATTCGCCATATTCGCAACTAATCAGCTGTTTGACGCAGTTTTGTACAAAACCACCGACTACAAAATATATTTCAAACAATACCGCCCTCTTATGACAACGTATATAATCTACTTCTTTCTAAAATACATTATTGAAATTGAAATTACAATAAAAAAAAGATTATTTAAACATATGAGATTATGTAACTTTATATGTATATGGCCCAAGGTTTGTGTGTACGAATTAACTGCTTCTTTGATTCCTCTCACTCGCTAAATTCTGTTGTATACAACATTTGGAGCGTAAAAAGTGTTAGTACTTCCAACCGCTACGAACTCCCTCTAGTAGCAATTAGACGTTTAGATCACAGTTACATGATTTAGATCACAGTTTAGATCACGTTTTTATATATCTAATGGGATTTTTGTACAGTTTATGGGATTTTTGTAATAACAGCTTTGCTTTGGAGACTTAGAAATATATATATTTTTTTTGTTATTATTTTGTTATATGAGAGATTTTTAATGTTTATTTTGTTTAAAGCAAATTTTGGTGTTTTAATTTATTTGTGTTTAATATTAAAGTGAAAATATTGGTGAGGAACTTTTTTTCCTGAAATGGGATTTTGTTGGCATCACTGCTTCACGTAAGTCGAGACGTTGAGAAATACACACTTTCATTTCTTTCAATAGGTAAGAAATTACTTTTCCAAATTTTTTTGGGCTTCGTGGCATGTAAATTATTCCAGTACGAATTATTGCGAAAAATCATCTCAAATAATCATACCTCATGTGTAAAAGTGTCCTGTGAAATGAAATGCCATTACGAAGTGTTGAACGTGTCGAAAAACGCTGACGATGTTGAAATAAAAACCTCTTACAAGAAATTGGCGTTAAAATGGCATCCCGATAAAAATTTGGACGACACGGAATACGCGAAAGAACAATTTCAGTTGGTGCAACAGGCATATGAAGTTTTAAGCGATCGACATGAAAGGGCATGGTATGACAGTCATCGAGAGCAAATCTTGCGGGGTTCAAATTCTAATTATGAAGATAATAATTTAGATGTTTACCAGTATTTTACAACCACGTGTTTTAAAGGTTATGGAGATGATGAAAATGGTTTTTACACAATTTACAGGACGGTTTTTGAACAAATTGCGAAAGAAGACATTGAGTATATGGATGACAAGGAAGAATTCTGTGATATACCAACGTTTGGTAATTCTAAGAGCAATTACAACGAAGTTGTGGGTCCATTCTACGATTATTGGTCGAGTTATACAACCAAGAAAAGTTATGTTTGGTTAGATCCACATGATATAAAAGAAGCAGTTAATAGAAAAATCTTTAAATTAATTGAAAAAGAGAATGAAAAAATCAGACAAAAAGCTCGTAAAGAAAGAAATGAAGAAGTAAGAAACTTAGTTGCTTTTATTCGCAAGCGTGATAAGCGAGTACAATCTCATTTGAAAGTCCTAGAAATAAAAAAGATTGAAAACAGACAGAAGCAAGAAGAACTTTCAAAACAAAAACGTTTAGAACGAATACAATTGAATGAATCGAGTGAGCAAGCGGAATGGATGAAATTTGACAACGTTAAGTCTGAATTAGAAGAATTAGAAAAAAAGTTAGTTCAGGAATTTGGTGATGAAATCTCTCATAGTGATGAAGACTATTCAGAAGAAGAATCTGACAACCTGTATTGTGTAGCTTGCAACAAAGTATTTAAAACGCCAAAGGCATTTACAAATCATGAATCTAGTAAAAAACACAGAGAAAATGTCAATAAACTTAAAGAAACAATGCGAGAACTTGAAGGTACAACTGATGAATCAGCAGACGAGGAATTATTAGAAAAAGATATATTGCTGGAAGACACAGAAAACGAAGTAAAAATGGAAAACACAATTGAAACAGAACACGAAATACAAGACACTAAATTAAAGAAAAAGAATAAAAAACCAAAAAACATATTCAAACACGATGATCATGAGAATGACTTGGATGTTTTAGATCTCGTACACAAAACATTTGAATCACATGATGACATTAGTTTTGAGACAACAAAACCAAAATGCAAAAGAAAAAAGGAAAAAGTAACAAAGACAACAAAAAACGTAGATGTTACACATGAATATTCAGATATTATTAAAGCAGCTAAAATGAATGATAAGAAAACAATTAGCAAAAAACAGAAAAGATTAATTGATGTGCAAGATAGTGATATTGATAAAGATCATTGCTGTGTAACATGTAGGGCAGATTTTACCTCCAAAAATAAGCTGTTTGATCACCTCAAGAAAACAGGACATTCTGTATATTTTCCTCATCCTAGTTTAAAGAACACGGAGAAAAAGCAAAATAAAATACACTGTAATTGATAAATTAAGTTGCAAATGTATTAGTATAATTGTAAATTAAGAAATTAAAAAATATTAATTTTCATTGTTATTTTATAATAATAATGTAAGAAAAATATATGGAAATATTTTTAATTTAGCCAACTGGATTTCTATGAGAATAAAAGCAACAGAAACTAACAGTTATGTTTGTAATAAAAACATCATTTTCTGTTGGTTTTAGTGTCGTTGTAATCTAATTGGTTCAAGTCTTATTTCGATAGCCAGTCAAGTTTTGCAATAATCTTGATTTTTATTACTTATAACGGTCTGTTAAATTGGTATTTGAAGTTCAGTTCATATTCAATAAAAATTAATTATCATGTAGAGCTCAATTTCAAATAAATTTTGAAAATACTAAAGTATTTTTTTTTTTTTTTTGAGCAACAGTAGGAAACATAACTAAAGGGTGTTTATGACCACGAATTTGTTTATGAATATTAATTGATATAATTTATTCAATTTAGACTTGTTTCTGCTCGGAGTAATCAGTAAGAAATTATTCTTGTCATGCAAGTTAGAAGACGTCATTGCGTCCTGCTCTGTTTAATCCTAAAGTAGTCTGAAGTAATATAAACAATTAAGCCTTTTGCGCTGAATTTTGAAATTATGTCGGGGTTTTAAGTATAAATAGTAATGAACTTTATTAGAAAAAGCAAAACAATTTCTTTGTTTGTAAAAGAGACATACCTACTATGAGTGTTTAAAATATCACTGCTATGCTTATACAGTGAGATCGAAAAAAAGATTAGTCAAAGTAAGCCATGAACAAAAATCGGCATGTCTACTTAAACCACTATTTATTTCTTAATGTCAAATTGACGTTTGTCAAAAATGTTGACCAAACAAATCAAAGCTTTTCTTTTAGAATTCTGTTTTTGAAATAGAAATGAAACAGTAAACAGTGAATGACAATATTCTTACGATGCCTGTTATGAAGAATTTCAGGAGCAGTTTCCTATTGAACATTTTTGACAAACGTCAATTTGACATTAAGAAATAAATAGTGGTTTAAGTAAAATTATTAATATTTGTGACAAAGTTTTCTATAGAAAATAATGCTATAAACCGGACAAATAAAAACAAGTAACACATATAATATTGTTTCAAAAAAACATAAATAAAACACCATGTAAACCACAAATGATTATATTTACCATAAAAAAGAGTAAAAATACATTATTATAGTGATATATAATGAGCATCAAAAGTTGAAATATTGGAACTAATCCATGTTGTAGAAATACTTTTAAACTTACGTTACTTTGTAGCATTAATAAGTTCCCAATATTTCTAATCTACTGTATAAAAATATTTGGTATATAAGTCTTGTTTTTCTTTCAGATGCACAGACTTCTGAAAATATCGGCAGAACAAATCAGAAACATGAGGTAAATACAATTTCTTAAATACTCGTCACAAAATAACTTAAATTGCCAGTCGTGGTTACAAGAAAATTGATAGAAATAAATTGTCAACAGTAATATTGATAAACTAAAACGACGACAATTACAGTTACAATTTTCACAATAAGGCTGATAAAAATTTATTGCAGTTAAGTTAGTTTGTCGTTAAAACTAAATATACATAAATCTAAAATCTACATTGACTAAGCACCAAAGATAAGTACGATATGTAATAAAAAATTTAAAGCTTAAACTGATATTTGAAGATCGTACATTACACAAAAACACATATGGTAAAATTTGTTATAATGTTTTGAATTTGGTGTAAAAGTACTCTTATGGTTACAGCGGAAAAGTTGTCTATCCAGCGCCCGAAAGAAACAAACTGTACATCCTGCATGTCCTCCAGAAGCACTTCAACAACGCCAACCCTGGAAACGTTCTCGAAATATCATCAGGAACTGGTCAACATGTATCATATTTTGCACCGAATTTTCCAAATCTATCATTTCAACCATCTGAATACGATGAAAAATTATTTGATAGCATTGATGCCTATATTGCTGAATGCCCAACAAAAAATATACGCAAACCGATCAAAATAGACGCATCTACGAATTACAAAGACTGGAATTTACATATCCCACAATTTGATTATTTAATCAACATAAACATGATACATGTAAGCCCCTACAGCTGCGCCATAGGTTTGTTTGAAAACGCCGCTAAAATTCTTAAACCAGATGGTTTGATGATAACTTATGGTGCATATGCATTCAATGGAATCATAGAACCACAATCGAATATTGATTTCGATAGAGGATTAAAAATTCAACATTCTGAATGGGGTTTGAGAGATTTCGTGGATATAAAAAATTTGGCGGAAAAAAACGGCATTAAATTCCTTCACAAATACGATTTACCTGCAAATAATAAATGTCTTGTATGGCAAAATAAAAATAACTAATTTTAATTTTATTGTAAGACAATCTCACAAGAATCTTATTAATTTGTATCTTTTAGTATAATAAAAGCCGTAGTACAAACTTTTTATTTACCTCAATTATGGAAGACATATGAGTGTTTGCCCCTCATAAATTTGATCTTGGACTTTGTCGCTGCTTGTTGATTTTTCGGCGGGAAGTGACAGCGATGCTGCCATTAATGTAAGTAAAGTTCCAGCAACAGCCATATGAAGACCTGAGCCTAAAAAACAATCGCCAGGATAAAAGGGTGATGCGTCATGGCCACAGATCTTTTGAACTCTTGACGAACCCCAACCCATTGGATGAAGCATGACACCAATTATGTAACAAATGCCTGTAAAAACAAATGATTTTAGTTGTATGATCGTTTACAAAATGTTTTTATTAATAAATAGTTTATGAAAAAACATTAAAGCAATTTTCATCAATAAAAATGTAGGTATCATAATTTTAGAATTTAAATTTTTAAATTTGAGTTTTGGTTTTCTTATGAATGAGAAAAATCGGAAATAATAGTTACACATTAGGCTTGTTCATTTGTATTACTTCGAGTACTCCAGCGTACTCTAGAATTAAAAAGAGCAGGATGCATGACACTGAAAAACTGTTAGGTACTTACTCTGACATGCACGACGATAAATGAAGCTATTATTTAAAAAAAAATAGGAAATTAAGGCTATGTCAATGTTAGTCGTGGAAAATCGGAATTTTTGACAATTTTATTAACATTAGGTGACGAATTCAATTTTAGCCAAATATTTCTTAAAATAAATTACATTACCAATTATATAAAACAACTGTATACAGTCTGTTCACAGGAACATTCTACAACTAACTTTTTTATTTAAAGAGATACAAACTTGGTTAAATGGACAAAGTTTAAGTACCTTGCAATGCGCATTTCGCGCGATAAATTATAAAACAAAAGAACATCGCGTTGCTATGATACAAGCATAACGATTAATTTTTTAAACTGAACAGATCTCTTAATTTTAATTTTAATTACTTGTGAAATTTATCCATGAATTTATTATCTTTTTCATATTCGAACGCATCGATATTTGCTAAAATTGATGGCCATATCTGTTGTGTAATTCCTAGAAATTAACCTTTGGTGTTTCTTAACTAGTAGATTCCGGCCTTTCTTCTTTTTTTCGTCAACAACACTTTAGACACATAAAATTTGCTGTAAGTAATAATATGTCCATCTGTTATAAACATTATGTATGAAAAGTTCGAAACACCCAAAAGATATGTACCATATACTATAACATCCTGTATATTTTTATATTTTTAAGTTGCTCTGGTTGCCTGTTATAATTAATTATAAAACAATTTTTCCCTAGGATCCCTAGTTAAGGAGTTAAAAAAAAAACAATAATTTCTTGCATTCTGGGTGTTCACGAATTCTGTATTCTACAATAGCTAACTTTTTTATTTAAAGAGATACAAACTTGATTAAATAGACAAAATTTAAGTACCTTGCAATGCCCATTTTGCGCAATAAATTATAAAACAAAAAATATCGCGTTGCTAAGATACAAGCATAACGATTAATTTTTTAAACTGAACACCTGTATATTTTTATATTTTTAAGTTGCTCTGGTTGCCTGCTATAATTAATTATAAGACAATTTTTCTCTAAAACCGCTATTAAAAGAGTTTTGGAGAAAATAATTTTGCAAATTTCATTATAATTAGTTATAAT
>JAFFZR010020914.1:0-27596 GCA_018397195.1 Lethrus apterus | reverse complement strand
CTAGAGTACGATATGAATTCTAACTTGCTGGTGTACCTGTAGAACTCCACAGGGTGTTACAAAATTTATGAAAAAAACACGTCGCAATTGTTACACACTGTATTCATAAAAAAATATTTTTTTTTGACAAAACGATAGTACATTCACATTTTTGAATAAAAAACCTATCATATAAAAAAAATCATTGAAATCCGACACATGGTCTAAGCACAAATTAACTTTAAAAATTTGGTTATTTTTTGGTGGTGCGTTAATTCCTTGGAGTAGTGTAGTTATAACGAGATATTTTACCTTAATATAAATGTGTTTTGATTAATTTTTCCAAGCTCTACGAATAAACTTTTTGATTGTTCGAGTGTGGTGGTTATATTGTTAGTAAACATATTAATAGTTTTCACAAAAACAACGTGTATACTGTCGATTTTGCTTTCCGGTATATGTAAGCTAGACCGATACCTTATAAGTTACGTCCGATTTCCACACCAATACTTCCACCAATACTCTTTGTTTTGTCGCTTCGCAACAATGCCCGCGTTGTTTTCATGTTGAACGGTTACTTTGTGTCGCGACTGAATCACCATCTGGCCGCAGGTGTTCACACTACCACCTTCAACAGGTGGTCATGTAACCACATTACGTACCATTTTCTAACATTTGCTCTGTTTTCTTTTCAGAACGCGATAGGCAGTCACTCACACGGACCTCAGCGTAAGTACCCATCTTATTATTCTTTAATAACGCGCCGACCACTAATTACTTTTCCAACTAAATAACTTATTTCTACATCTTTTTTTTTACGTTTGTTAACATCGTACGTAGGAAAACCGACCTTTTTACTAAAGCGCATGTTTACAACGCACTCATTTCATGGATAATAAAACTTGTAAAATCATTTTTACAATTGTCACAAGAAAGTCATAAAATGATAGGAAAAACCGTAAGATTCTCGAAATCAGGAGGCTTTAGGATGAGACGACGAAGGCAATAAAACATAATGTAACAGGGTAGAAAATAAGCGAGTCGACTCGTCGTCGTTGCAAAAGAAATCGCGAACGGACGGCATGAGTTTTGTATACTAATAGCTGGGACGGTTTGCGCGACGCCAACGTTAGAAAGAAAAAGTCGTAAATACGTGCGGACGGAGCGAAAAAATCACGTGACCTGAAGCAACATTGATGACATTGCTGTACTACAATAAGAAATATACTATTATTGTAGTACGTACTACCTGAGTTTTCGTCTTATTATTCTTTTGTATTGAATCGTCAATAATTTTGTTTTTTTTTTGTAAAATTTTACATTTTAGCCAGGGCCGCCCAGAGAAATTTTTTGACAAGTCTGTGGTCCGGGCCCCAGTTAAAAAAAATGCATCACTTTTGTTTAATAAAACACGTCATATAAAACATTTATTTGAAAAAAGTTTACACTAAATCAAAGTTCGACAAACTATACAAAATCCAAACATTAATAAAAAAAAAAAATTTAATTTTTGTTGCGTCATCCACTTCCTCAATTTATGGTTAGCGTAAATCACCGGGTCATTGACGTCATCACCAATGCTTTATAAACACAGTTATGTGACACGTCGGGGTCCGACGGTCGAGCCCTTTTCGATGCCGGGCCCGTGCCAAAAGTCTCAGTTATCACCCCCTCTCGACGGTCCGGTTTGTAGCACTTATTTATTTTACTGCCTCTTTGTAAAATTCTAATAAAATTGTAACAGACAATTAGGGAAACGAAAGCACTTTGACCTGCACAATTTGGTTTTTATTTTACTATTTAAATGGTAATGTCGAGGACCATGAATTCCTTTAAAAAAATTGGAAATGTTTTGCTTAGAAGCGCCTCGTTCGTATGAGGACTTTTTATCCTTTAGAATGATTTAAGGAATTAAAAAACAAAATAACAGATTAACGTTAGTTTCTGGGTTATTACCCGTCGTCAGTATGGCTATTGTGTGCTGATATTTTACGGCAATCACCGGTAGATGGTGCCGTGCATCAATAGTAAATTATCGCAACATGTTGTTTGAAAAAGTTTATGTTGTTTGATCGCACGGTATCATCGCATATCCGTTTCATTTCTCAATTTTTTTGAACATGTTTTTGTCTTCGTTTATTTTTCATCTTTTTAAATAAGTATGTTTATTCTGCTTTATTTTTATTTATATCGTAATTGTTCATATGTGGTACGTTTAAGAAATATCAGCGAAAGCAATAAAACGTCATATCAGCATTGCGTAATTTATTCTGAAATATCGCGAATTGTTAAAAGCAGATCTAATATCACGAGGTCAAGTACTTGTATGCAATATTATCGATTCGTAGCGCGCTTTGTTTAATATTTCAACACGTTTAATTATTTATCCAAAGTCGAGGTAAATCGCGTGTCAGTGTTGATGTGGGTGTTCATGCTGTTAAATAGCAAATGAAGAAACCGTAAAAAAGCGTGCCAGATATCCATCGGTGGTGGCCAGAATTACCACATTTTCCATAAACGACTTAATTTTGCTTTTAATAAAGGGGTATTTTACCGGATCGTATCCTTATAACAGATCGAAATCATTCACGTGGTTCTTTGTTTGTTATCGTTTGAACATACAACAAAGCGTCTTATACGTATATTTCAAATCGACCTTGTATATCTTGCTTTGAAAATGAAAAAACCAAGGACTTTGTTATCAGTAACGTATCTAAGCTAATCTATACTAAAAGTTCCAGCATTTAAGTTTCCTTTCCTGAAAATGCCCTGCGCTTTCCGCAGATTACATCTCTTACGACTTGTGAAGTAACATAAAATTATCATCATTATCATTTAATGAAACGCCGCTGGTGATAATAAATTGTAATCCTTGGCATGATTACCAGGCTGGTTAAATACAGTGACCAAACTGTCTTGAATTTAACCATCGAAACGTAATTGTTGTTGGCAAATGAACTACTGATGGTTGGTGTTGCGTGCACTTGAAGTGAGTAATCTATGATAATTGCGGGTGGGTATGCAGTACGGGGGGCTGCACGCCCACCTAGCCGGCGCCTACTTCGCAAGTGCTACGTTGGTCCATCCTCCTACGCCCTGCACGTCCTTTCACGTTCATTGCCCCATATAATACTTGCATTTCACCCTCGAGAGATTGCATCTAATCCACTCTATTGTTATTAGCTTACTGTTCAGCAACTATGACGTTGTAGTTTCGTGATGTAGAACTTGGATAAACACTAGGACGTAATTCATTAAGTGGGTGTAAATGTATTTATACAGTGATTAGATGTATATCTCTACATAAGGAAAACAAGGTGAAATGAACAACAAATAATTTAAATTAAATATGGAAACTTATAAATAATGAGATTTTTGTATTGAAATTATAGGAATTATTGGAATTATTTTATTTAGGTATATTTTATCACTTAAAAAGTATATTAGAAAAATTTACGGATTAAAAATAACTATTGGCACTTTTGTAGTTTTTTCTATCCAGTTTACCTAATCTGCCGGTGCTCCCACTCTATTCCGCTCAATGGCAAGCTCGTTGAAGAGAAGGAACAGCTGGTTTGTAGAACAATAAGCAGTGCAACAGTGAAAGTCCGCTTAAAACTGGTTCTGTGGTTTTCGTATCAACCCGGAACAAATATACAGACAGAAACACGGACAACAACGTTTCTACTTCCATGCTCTTGGATTCTACCAGATTCACTTATATCTATCATGTCTTGTTGTATTGCCTCCTTCTCTCTCTCTAGATAATTCCTTAACTCTTCACAATTTCTTCTCTAATCTTATCCCCATTTTCCTTTTTTTAGAATTCATTTCACCAAAGAAGGGTAAGATTTAACTGTAGTTAAATCACATGACATGAAGGTGTTTGAATAGTGTCTATAATTTCTTTATTTTAAAATCAATTAATTTTTTAAAATTTTGTTATTACACTTCATTAATGGGGAATTTGGTTAATTTAAACGTGAAAAATAACGTCGCTTACCAATTCTCAGCTTTGCATAGTCGCGCTCTTTCCGTTTTCCATGACTTTTTTTTTAAGAATTCCGGAGCTATCGCTCGAATTTATCCTCAAATATTTTTTTATGTTGGGGTATGGTCTGTGGCTTATTCACGTACACACGTTCTTTGAAATACCCCCAAAGGAAAAAATCGGGACAGGTTAAATCCGGCGAACGCGGCGGCCAATTAAAATCTGTGCCTCTTGAAATAATGCGTTCACCGAAAATGTCCCGTAACAGCGCCATTGTTTCTATTGCTGTATGCGCTGTGGCTCTATCTTGTTGAAACCACATTTGTGGGTGGTTCTCCACAGCTGGCCTCAAGAAATTTTCCAACATGCTGCGGTATTAAGCAACACCGATGGTAACTGCATTACCGACTTCATCCTCAAAGAAATATGGACCAATGATCCTTTAAGATGAAATTCCACACCAAACTGTACACTTAAGAGGGTGTAATTGCCGCTGATGAATTTACCCTAGGATTTTCCGTTGCCCATATTCTGCAATTTTGTTTACTGACGAAGCCATTTAATTGAAAATTCGCTTCGTCACTCATTATCATATTGTGTATGAAATCATGATTTTCTTCGGCTATTTGTCTTAAAGAAATCGAAAAACCAAGTCGCTGCTGGTAATCGGTGGGTTTTAGTTCTTGAACAAGCTGCAATAAGGGAACATCTGCAATTTGTTCATAATTCGTTGAATTGATCTTTGCGACAACCCAAGTGTACCTTTCCATTTTCAATTTCTCAAGTCTTCTTTACAACAATCTGAAAAATAAAAGAAAAACATTAAAATAACGAAGTTATAGACTATTCAAAACCCTTTGTTTCGTTTGCGCCACCCGATACATAATCCAAGGAATCACATCCTTCATTTAGGCTCAGTAAGTTTGGAACTAGTGATGGGCACAATCTAATGAATTCATTCGAATAAAAAATCTCTCGATACAATCGATAGTTTAAGAAAATAGTATTCGTTAAAAAATAGTAGTCGTTAAAAAATAGTAGTCGATAAAAATAGTAGTCGATAAAAAATAGTATTCAAACCGAATAATTTTTACAATCGAATGATTTTACAATCGAGAATCGAGACTATCGAGATGTTTTACAATCGAATTGTTCATTTATTTTCGATTTTCGTCACTCCAACAACCAATGGACAAATACATCTCTTGTACTGCCAAAGCTTTTATTAAATACATATTTGTAATTATTAATTAATTACTCCTTTAATTCGTATTTTTTTACTTGTACATATTTTATTTTATCGTATTCGACTGTTTTTGACAAGTGAGAGTTATTAATATTTGAAATTTTTCATTCGAAGTAGGCGATATAATAAATATATAAATATTATGTCGGAAAATTGTATTATATTCAAATGAATCACTCGATTATAAAACGGTAAAATCTCTCGTAAAATCATTCGATAGTAAAATCATTCGATAGTAAAATCATTCAATAGTAAAAGCATTCGATAGTAATATTATTCGATAGTAAAAATCATTCGATTACTAACAATTCGATAGTTAAAATCATTCGATTGTGCCCATCACTATTTGGAACGTTCGTAATTTTCATGCTGTTCAGATTCACATTTATATTATTATTATTTAATACTATATACCTACATACATTTTTACATTTTTTACATTTTATACATACATTTACAGTATACATTTTATATACAAAATTCTAAACCACTAAATCCGAAAGGATCTGTGAGTGGTATATTGATAAATTTTTCATTGTTTTAATAATTAATTAATTAATTTTCTGAAGAAAATATTTATGGTTTTCAAAATTTATGGTTCGTAGAAATCCTTGTATTGGACTATTAGCGTAAATAATTCTGTATTTATACGTAGCAATCTTTTAGTTTTAAAAAATATACTCTTATCTGTTACGCATGGCTGTCGCTACTGTATCGTGTCGATACGATGCTCCACAATGCGTACTTTATATTCATCACATCATTCACGAAGCTTTGCCTTCTATACACGCAGCTAACAGAAACATGAATAAACACACAATCTGCAGCGTAGAAACGTCACATGCATTAATATTAATGAAGGGTACGATAATACCATTTTAATTACCTGGTATTTTTTTGTAATTTTTTTTTATTGGCATTGGATTTCTTTCTGATGTTCACATGTTGAAAAACAGGTAGTTTTCATCGCTTGGAACGCAAGTATTGCGTTCGAAAAGTTGAAAAGTAACTCCAACCACGAAATGTGTTTTCTTTACTTTGTCAGAGAAAATAAAAAAAGGGTCCAGCAATATAAAATTTTTGATCGACGATTTGTTTGATTTACAGATTTCAACATTTCGTAATTTTTGAACATGAGTAAACCATGCATAAAAACCGTTTTTCTCAAAGGAAACAGTTTTGGAACAACTTTCATTTAAAAACATTATATATTTAAATATAATATGTATTCAAAACAAATTACAAATTTATTACCAATAAATATCACATTCATATTATTTTTGCTACATTTTTGATTAACTCCGCTACAACATTATTTGGTATTCGTTCCAGTGATTCTGAAGGTTGGAAATTTTAAACGTGACATTTGTAGCTAAGCGTATACTTAACGTGTAGGTTTCCGCTATGTACACAGAATTATTATTCACACAATACAGTTTCATGCTTCGAGCATATTTGCAAAAATTAAATTCAACTTTAACGATAAGAGAATAAAGCAGTTTAATGATATCATTTTTATACGGCACTTTGAAAGTCTCCTGTGGCGGTTTGTGTTTATTCATGATGAGGAGGATAATTTGTAATAATTATAATAATATAATTGGCATTGCACGTACCCCTATTATTTATTTCGATTTTCTAAGCGGTTTTTTTTTTCAAAATACAAACAAAATAAAAACACACCAGTTTGGTTGTATTTTCTGAACTGATGACATATTATTATGAAAATTGCACAATATAACTATTTATTTTCCCCCAAACAGTTGGTAAGTGCAATGTTCTTTGTTCGATTTCCATGTTCTCGAAACACATTCACACACAATCACGCATCAGTCTTTATTTCTTCAACAGTTGCAAAATGACGTTTATTATTACACATCGTTAATAAACGACATTATCTTTTACTTCAATGCTGTATGCGTTTTAATTGAATACACATTTGTGACATAAGGTAGTTGTATAATAATGATAAATGTCAATGAAAGATATGTAGTTTTCATTTCACTTTCCTAAAAAATATTCTAAAATTAATGCCAGTGTGAAGATATCCATAAATCCCAACAATAAAACCGTTTACATGGCAAATCTCCGTAAGAGGATAATCAGTTATCTCTCTTATTTGAAAACCAATCGCAATAAATTTTGCCCCATCTGAAAGCTCATACTTTTATGCATCTACCGTAGTTTTCCCCCACAGAAAAATAAAAGGAACGTCGACGACAACTAAAATTACTCGAAAAACGCGAATATTAAGACACCCTCCTATCTTTAAACAAAGTGATATTTTGACGTATTTATTGTATACAAATGATAAGGGCACAGTCTCTAAAATACCCCCCCCAATAATAAAACTATCAATAATTTTCGTTTATATTCAGCACGGGATTAGTGGATATCTTCACACCGGTAAAATTAATAGCAAATAAGATCAAAACGTGAAAGTAATTAGTAATTAGGTCTGTTCCAACAAACGATATCACAGAACGAATATCAGTTGCTTGAAGTTAGTCACAAATGAAATTAAATGTTCATATTGGTGGATGAAATCCCGAATCGTTTGGAACTGTTTGGATTCTGGATGAGTAACGTAATAGTTAAGAAGCATGCAATTTAATTAATGACTTGTCAAACGAAAATAATTCCTTTATTACTAATTAAAATTTCTAAGATCATTGACATTGTTTCTTTAGTACTTAATAAAATTGTAATCTTTGTTTCAAATTGCTAATTAAAAATATTAAACGCGTTTTTATAAAATTATTGTTTCAAGGTGAATTAAAATCACACATTACGCGAACAACAATAATAATGCGTTTAATTATTAATACAAAATCGTCATGTACACGTGTAATATTAATCTAGTCGACAGTTTTTCTGGGTAATTTTTTGCAATCATATTTTCTGGTTATATGATCCCGATTTTTCCGAAGTACGTCCCATAAATTTACTTTGTGTTCGTTTGGCTCCGTGCCATGTTCAACTAACGATGCCAGTCCGATTGTGGAAAATTTTTCGATAACATTTATAGTATGTAAGATTATTTCTTTCTTGGTGTACTTTTTGGGCAAATAAGACATGACCCCGCATACATTACCCATCGTTTTATATTGATTATACTTACTTTTATGACACAAAACATGACGGATTAATTATAATCTAAACTAATTGAATTTTCAGTGATTATTTGGATGATGATCTCAAATTGTCGGAAAGTGATGATGATCAAAAACGGGACCTTCCACATCCAACAGCACCTTTAACGTAAGTATAAGTAACTAATTTCAGGGAAACAAAACAGAATCTAGAAAGCAATTTTGAAATATTTAAAACTTGCATTTAAGTTGTTGGTTTTTCTTTGCATTTAAAAGTATAAAAATAGAAACGCAAATATTTTCTTTTTTAGAATGTTATCTCCCATTGCTCAGACTCCAATGACAAACATGGATATTCCTCCTGACCCAGTTGCACCCATTTCGCCAGTAGCAAGTTCGTCAAGTGAATCGGGGTCAGATTCAGGTTCAGAAAGTGATTCCAGTAGTGATGATTCTGTCGACGACAATGTCCTTCCAGTTACTTTTAAAACTTCCCCAGTTCCCATCGAACCGCCGCAGCCATCTCCAAATATGGAAGAAGGAGAAGATCAGAAGAAACTTAGGTGGAACTTAGGTTCGTACTTACCAGCAGAGAAATCAAACTTATGTAAATCACCTGCAGTACAATCATCTTTATTGTCACCATTGCATAAATTATTAGATATTCCGTCAGCAAATGTAAAAAAATCCACACCAGAACTTAAAAAGAAAGTGATTGAAGAATCTGATGGCAGTGATTCTACTAAAGATCTCGACATTGCCAAATTGATGGATTCCATGAAACCACCACCAAAACCGTTGTCAAGTTTCTCAGAGTCAGATGGCAGTATCGATCAAGATGTTCCACCTTCAAAACGTAAAAGGACAAAACAGCCAGTTATTAACGTGTCCGATTCGGATAGTGATGATGAACTTGAACGTAGAACTAAAATTCCTAAACCCGTTAATCGCCCAAATCCAAGACCCAAATCGGTAGAATCTTTAAGTGACTCTGATGTAGATAGTAGAACAATTATAAATAAATCAAATGTTGGCAATGAACGAATAACACCAATGCCATCACAATTAAACGCCTTACCCGAAAAGCCTTCAAAACCCAAACAAAGTCGTGGTAGACCTAAAAAACCTAAACCAGCATTAAGTGGGTGTGAAAATGTTCGTGTAAAGAAACGAGGCCGACCACCCATTAACAAAAATCGTGCCCTAAGCGGTTCAGAAAATGAAGCGCCTCAAAAAAGAAAGGGGAGACCTCCTCTCAAAGCGAAACCGCCCCCATCTTTCAGTAGTTCAGACGATGAAGAAAAGCCACATGTCTTTGAAAAACCACCACGAAGACGGACGTTTTCCAAAAGAGATGTTTCTTCCACTAGTTCAGATGATTCGGAATTGTCTGTCGCTAAATCACACAAAAGCATTGGAAGTATAAGAAATGAATCAGATCGCGACTCTGTTAAACTAAATACACCTAAGAAGCCTTATAGACATAAGTCGCCAAGATCTGATGAAAAAGTTAAAAAGAAAACGGATTCCGAAAACGATGAGTGGGGTGAAAAGAACAAAAATAAGTTGAAACATTACCTTTTTGATAAAATTAAAGATAGGCCAAGTGATGTTTCTGCTTCTAGTGATAAAAAACAAAAGAGGCCTTCGGATGCACCTAAGAAAAAAGAAACTGCCCCTCCATTCCGAAGAAAAGTTCGGCAAAATTCTACTTTAAAAAGTGCTCCCCTGCTTCCTACAACTACCGATACAGACAGTGATTCAGACACCAAATCCTCTGTTAAGAAAACTCCGAGATTTTCTGCTAAACGAGAACGTAGCATACCTTCTGCTACTTCAGACAGTGATACTAACGTTAATCATAGAAGTCGGTCATCAGATCGTGACAGAACTTCTGTTCCGAGGTTACCAGTTAATAGTGTTAATAAAATAGAAAGTTCCGTAAAAGTTGATACAGGTGTAAAGTCAGTACAAGATAAAAAGAAAAGTGTTACTTTACGAAAGTTATTTACGCCTAAGAGAGATTCAGAAGGCGGTAAAGGAGGTGGGAAAGGTGGAGGAAAAGGTGGAAAAGGCGGAAAAGGAAAGGGTGGTGTTAACGTAATCATAATGGATGAAAATTATGAAAGGAGCAGTTCATCAGTTGAAGATGAAATTATGCCAACTATACCCAATCCAAGCTTGTTATCACCTATTCCTACCCATTGTGTTAAAGCGGATGGTTTTAGATCACCTAATACTGCACGTTCAGAATCAATCAAATCTTTAATGACTGAGTTACCAGAGGGTGAAAGTTCCAAATCAAATAACGATAAAACTAGTATTATTATTCAAATAGATTTGAATCGATTAGATTATATTCCCAAGACACACAGTAAACGAAGATCTGAAGAAGTAAGGCATTGCAGTGAAAAACCAGACACTAGGCAAGACATTGAAATTAAAACAAAAGTTAAATACGATAGTGTAAATGATGTAAAACCATGTGATTCTAATGAATGTGAATTGATTAGTAAACGGACTAATGTTAAAATCGAAAGTGATGTGGAAATTAGCAGTAAGAAATCTTGGAAAAATGAAAGTTGCGATGCAACAGATCAGAGTAAAATGAAAAGAAAAAGACTTAGTAGTAGTAGTTCTTCTTTGTCTACAACTAGCAGTATGTCGCATAGTAGTCGAAGAAAAGAACATAGAAAAGAGAAGAGCAATCACAAAAGTAAAAGATGGAAAGAGGAAAGCCAAAGACCTCATGATGCATATCATTTAACAAATGCTCCACCTACAAACCACGAAAGGGAAGGACCGAGGACGCCTCCGCTACCTTCACCTCTTGATCGTGAAAGCAATAGCTGGTCTCATCCTTCAAGGGAATATCACTCTTATTTTGAGAGGTCTGATGAACCATCTGATGAGGAACGGTGAGTAAAATTCAATATTTATTATGTTTATTTACAACACGAAATACAAATAAAAATCTTACAGAGATCAAAATAGGTACCTGAGCGAAGCGAAAAGGCTGAAGCACTTGGCAGACAAGGAAACGGATGCAATAAAGCAATGCATGTTGTACCTGGAAGCTGTTTTGTACTTCTTGCTTACGGGAAACGCCATGGAGCACGAAAAAGTTACCGAAAAAGCCGCCTTTACAATGTACAAAGATACTCTTAGCCTTATTAAGTAAGTCGTTAAATAATATTTACTGTACGATTAAAAAAAAATCCTTTTCAGGTATATATCCTCAAAATTTCGAAGTCAACAAAACACTTCATCTGTACATAATAAATTAGCTGTTTTAAGGTGAGTTAATTTAAAAGTAGTAACTAAACAGTATTGTAGTTTAAGAAAGTGAAAATGCAAATTGTTTTGTTCATTAATACATTGAATTGTTGGTGTATTTCTTGCCAGTTATAATTTGTATTAAATGAATGTTGAGTTCTTTATACAAATATTTAAGAGTAAGAGCGAAGACGAATATGACTAAGAAGCTCGCCAAAATCAAAAGCAAAATTCCGTAGGTGGGAGTAGGGAGCATCGTGATGGAAAAAGTGTTTAGAAGGGTTGAGAAGAACGGCAGTGAGGATGTAAAGGAGACAAAATGATGAAAGGCAAGGAACAGGATCTATGAGACTATGGAATTAAGCGGGAAGGAGGTAGATAAGCTAAAAAAGGAAGAAAGGGTTGAGACTAGCATTACGAGAGAAAGCAGGACTAAAAGATGTAGAGATGTGAAAGTGACAAAGAGAAAGATAAATCAGTACAGGTTTATGGAAGGGTGTTGGAGTATATGAAAGGTGGGAATGGGATGGGTGAACAGCAGTTGATTGTATTATCTAGGGAAAAGATCCTGAATGCGTGAGGACGATCGGAAGTCGCGTGTATGGTAAAGTAGAGGTGACATACGCACATTGAATAGCAGAATGTGAACATTTGAGGTGATCAAAAGGCAGGACAGGACTGGAAAATGTAAAAGAAGGTGGGGAAGGAACTTATGAAGAAAATATTAGGGAATGGAAACACATTAGCAATAAATATTAATTAATAAATATTAATAATATTAAGGAGTGTTGAATACAAATGCCAATATTTAGTTTTGTTTTTCTTTGTATATATGTATATATATATTTTTTTTTAATTATATAAAATTAATATTAATTTCTGTTGTTTCAGTTATCGGTGCCAAGCTCTTTTATATTATAAGTTATTCAAGATGCGTAGACATGAAGTCAAAGAACACCAGAAAATTATCAATGATTACTGTGCAAAGGTACTGTCACGTTAATTAATTGTTGACCAGTTATATGTAAATTGTGCGTTATTACAGTCTGCAAATGTAGCACCAATTCAATCGGACCAAATAAATCAGGCGATTGGTGGACAAGGAACACCATCGCCATTATCACCAACTCCCTCACCTGCGGGATCTGTTGGATCTGTCGGCAGTCAGTCCTCAGGTTACAGCAGTGGGGAATTGGCGAGGGGCAACAATGTCGCACCAACGCCGTCATCATCGGCATCTAATCCAACACCTTGTATGTTGGTTCCAGTTTCGGTGTATAACGCGATGTCAAAACAAAATCAAAATTTTTCATATCTTTTATCGTATCAAGAACTGTGGGACCAGGCTGATATGCTTATCACTAAAGACAAGCAACATGTAGGTGAGTATATCGGCACAACATTTTATTTTAAATATGTTGTTTACAGAATAGTTGATCTTTCATTAAATACTAAATTTTGTTATAGGAGCGAACTGAGGGCAATTCTGATTAGTCAATTAATCAATAAATTGACCAATCAGAATTAATATAAAACTATACTTAAAATAAACTTAAAATTAAATTTTAAATAAATTTTTCAAAGTAAAAAAAAAAAACAATGCAATTCAATGTGTTCATCTCGCAACTACCCTTAATTTTTGAGGGGCAGATAGCTTATTTCACACATTGAATTGCATTTAGCTATTGTTTATGATTTAAAGAAATAAATTAGGCCATCATTTATAAATTTATACCTTTAATTATATTTTATATATTTTTAATTGATTTAAGCTTAACTTTTACTCATATGTTAATTTTATAATTATTTTTATTTTTATATTAATTTTTATGTTAATTCTGATTGCCCCACCCCCCAATTCGAGCTAACTACCTATAATTTATATAATAATCAAATGTCTGTGGCTATTTTCACACTTAAAACAAAACTATAATTTTTATTATTCATCAGCGTTTTTTATGCTAATAAATATCAATAACAAATTAATCATTTCAAACAATCAAAATATTTTTAGCTTGAACATAACCTCATTTTATTTTAAATTATATGTTTGAATTTTCACTGCCCTATCAGAGGTCGACAATCAGATGTCAAAATACCATTTACAAAAACAATTTACCTTAGTTACCACCAAAGAAACTTCTAAACTATTATTTCTTCTTTTACTGATTAAGGTGCTTGAACTCGTAGTTTCTTTCAAACACTTTCAAACTATTATTTAACTTTTAAAATGTAAATTAATTCAATTCCAACTTAACTCCGTACGAAAATTGCTACAGAATAATTAACACACCGATTTTAAGTTTTAATATTAAACAATAATAAGTAAAACATTGATATTCCTGGTGAAATTACTAGTAAAACTGGAGACTGGATAAATGTCGCCAAAACTGGAGTCTCCAGACGAAAATGACACGGTTGGCAACCCAACTTCATTCAAATTGTAGCTAAAAGAACAAACAAACAGTAATAACAAAAAGCGTATTAATTTCTGAATACAATATCATTGGACTTTTTTGTAAATAACAGATTTTTGTATTTATTATTTAAAATTTATTATTACGTATTATATTATATACGGATTGATTACTACTAAAATTTGTTATTGCTGCACTTGTTTCTTTTTTTTAGTGTATAATGAAAAATCAACCACATTGTATACATATGATAAATGTGAAGTTTTAATATATACATTTCATTTCAGATTTCTTTATCAAGTTGGATAGGAAATGTAAGCCTTTAACATTGCATAGTTCACTCATAGACTTGGTGAAGTATGTCCGAGCTGGAATACAAAAATTAAAAGAAGAAAGTAATTAACGTCTTGTATATAGTTTAATACATGCCAAAGATGCACCAAGTCAATTTAAACGTCAATGGAACTAAAGAAATGCTCGTGGAAATTATCCCAACCCGACAGACGTGTTTGAAATCATTTACTTATGGCATATTTGCCAAGTTTACTTGATATGTATATATAAATATTAAGTAGAAAGATTGAATTTATTTTGTTGATAAAATTGAATGTTTCTAGTATACTGACTTAGGGTGCAGTACTATAATATTTTTTACATTCTTAGTAGTAAATTAAATTCCACGTACATAGTGTATATTTTTGTAAATATTGTATTTACTACATCTGCTATATTTGTACAACGCTAATGTAGTGGCCTAGAAAATGAGATTTATAACATCTTGAGCTGAAGCTCACTGGTTGTGGATGTTTTATAAATATATACATAGTAGTCATTGTTATTTTTGCATATATTGTAGATTAAGCGTGCATATTATATATACAATTATATGTAAATTCTGTATAATATTTTATAAATTTTAAATTATTAAATTTGTAAATGTTTTCACTAAGAAAGTCATTAAGATATTAATCAAATCGAAGTGAATAATTTTGTACCTATATTTGTTATTATATTTTATTATTATATATTAGTACAATGGTGGAAACTTTTGTATACAAAGTTTCTTCCAAGGTATGTTAATTATTTAAGACCGATTTTAGCAAATGAAATTTTGTTTGAATGAAATGTTTGTTAAAAAACTCTGTAAATTATTTTATTTATTTGTAATTTGTGTAGTCAATGTTGCATTTTTCATAGAAAAATATAAGACAAAATCAAAATACAACATGTTATATATAATAGGTCTTAGCAAGAGTTTTAAAATATTTTATTATTAATATTTGCAAATTAAAATGTTTGCCCTGGTAAAGTACTGAAATTTTATCTCGACATCGTCATGAAAAATTATTCTGTTCCTGTGTGTCCCAAAACGTATGAATCTGCAATTTTTATAATTATTTAATGTGTGAATAGCGTAAGTTTTAATTACACAAAATGTTAATTTTGCAATATTTATTTCTAATTCATTTTCATCAACTGTGTAACCTTATTGTGCCAAATATCCATACAATTTCATGGGGTGAAATGAAATTCATATCATACAAAAATTTAATACCATTGTTTTAAAATTTAGTGCTTGTTTGAAATATCGAAAAATGTCGATGTAAAACGAAACAGTCAAATGAAGCATCTGAAACTGGTTATTTAAGGACTAGACCACATTATCTTTAAAGTAAATGATGTCATCTTATTTTGTGATAAAAATATAACTTTTGGATATAGAATTTTTTTAATTAAACGTTAACCACATAATTGTTCATACATCAATATTTTTGATTGGTTTTTACTTTTACCTTTCTTTGTTTTAATGCCCTTTCTTGCTATGGTTTTGGCAGCACCAATGATTCCTTTGAATTTACCAGCACTTTTCATCTTTTTTTTCTTTTGTTTAAATTGTTATCGTTAAGAATATAAATTGTGAAATAGTCGTTTAAAATAAGAAACATTAAAAAATCTATGTTCGTGAATTTTAATTATAAATTTAAATATTTAACCAGTGTTCGTAAAATGGTGTAATTACCAATCTCCCATTATGATAACTAATTAATTACACTACTACTATTTACTAATTATTCTATTACTAATTGTTACCAAATTCAAAATTGATTTTATTGCTATAAATTGATATCAGTTACTATATTGAAATTCTATTATAATCATGTTATTTACAAGGCCATAGAAAATTTATTTTTTATTTGTACCCCTCAAAATGAATGTTCTGTCATCAATTTACATGAATACCATTTAAATGGTTGTAATTTTTAAAATCACGTCAAGTATTTGTGATATATTCCATTTTAGCTGTTCTTGTTTATCATTTATAACATAACACATTTTATCTATGACAAAAAAATTTTAAGTGATTTTATAATACTTGTGCGTTTTTAAATTATTATAACTTTTTAATTTTGATATTTGTGATTTAACTAAATTGTAAGTGTGTTTTTACTATTGAATTTATTCAAGTTTTAAGTAGAACTAATTATTGCAAAATTACATGTTTTTATATTGTTGTATATAAATTTTGGTTACACCATTGTTTTTAATTGTGACTGTACAATGTTTGTTAGCAGCAAAATTGACTACACATAAATAGAATTAGTTTTGGTCATTTATGTTTAATTAATAAAATTTCATATGCTAGTGTGCTTGAGTGCATTAAGTTTGGTTACAAACTTAAAAAACAAAAATTTTGCACAAATCACAGGTGCTACAATTTTTTAAACATTATTTTGTACGATTCTTATGATCAGAATGTACACTGGTTGTTTTGGGACCAACAGGTAAAATCTTGAAAGAGTATAAGAGTTGTGTTAACCGATAAATTTTATATCTGATATTAAAAATTGTTAGTAATCTCATCAAATTTCTGTATTTTAATTATGTTCGGTTAATTTTAATAGCATATTTTTATTGTACATTTTGTTGATTTCCTATACCTGTATTATGTTTTGTTAATTTTATAAGTGAAAGTAATGAGAATGTCATTGTAAATTATAAATTATGTTTTATTGATTTTTGTTTTTTTTTTTTATATCTGATACATATTGACTGACAAAATGATGTTTGTTTTTGTTTGAAATATATTATTTATTTTATATTTTACTTTGTTCAATTTTTTTCATCGCATCCAAAAATAAAACCCTTTGGTTGGATATAACTTTCAACAGTCTTCATAACTTTTAACACATTTTTTTGTTAACATAATTCTATTTTTCCTTATAGTTGTAACCAAACTTATCTACAAGAGGATTCAAGAATTTCACGATGAAGCTTTGCTATATCTGAAATTTTTGAATTTTATTGTTAGGTTAATTGCAAATACAATAGTCATGTAGAACTCCAAAATAAAGTGACCTTTTTTTACAATATAAAGAAACAACAGTATCTTGTAAATATTATACATAAACTTAAAATCATTCAATAAATTTGAGGTAATGTGTTGTATTTACAAAACAAAAAGGACCCAAAATTTTTCAAATATAATTATAATAAATATTAATTTTCAATTAAACTATATAACATGAACAACAGACTATTATTTATAAAAATATAACCTAATCATCATCACTTTCATAGTCATTGTCATCCATATTTCCTTCATATGTATCATCTTTGGATGATGATGATGGTTCTTCTTTAATTGCCGCATAATCCGACTCTCTTTTCTTCCACTGTCCATTGTTATATAAAGCATGCTTTTTATTTGGATCTTTGTCAGCATCCTCAACTTCAAATACCATATTTAAATCCTCTTGAAGAATTTTAAGTAATGTACTTCTTGGTAGACCTAATTCATTGGCACGTTCTCGAAGTGATAAATTGGGATTTTCTCTTAAAGATGCTTTAACATAAGGTACATGCATGAGCCTGGCTACCGGTCTACCAGTCTTTTCTTTATCATCTACACTTCCAAAAGAAAATAATTTATTTTCCCATTTTAATAAGGTTGCTTTCGTTGGTGAAGGAACATTGAACCTATATTTAAAATTCCTCAGGATATCTTTCCAGGTTTGATTGTTATAAAAGCGTTCGTGCACCCACACAGCAGCCACTATCTTCTGCTCATCCGTATATTTACCTCCATTTGCACCATCTTCGTTCATAATGTAAAACTGGTTAAAAACTACGCATCCGCCATATAAAGATTTTAAGGACAGCTGTACATAACGGACCGAAAATTGTTCATTATGGACACTACAATAACGAACGATCGTTATACGCATGCTCGTGACGTCATGACATTTCCTGTTGAAGCAACACGAATAGGACTTTCGTCCTCTTTCTTTCGTCAACTTCGATAGGAGAAGGAACACGTAAGTAATTTTACATTTATTTTTAATATCCCTTATAATTAATGTAATAATTCGTTTATTTTATTCCGATGTATTTAACATTAGTTGCTTTGTTGCGATAATATCACATTTTTCTTTAAATTCATCTTTAGCAACAAAACACGTGGTCATATCTAGATGCCATTTTTACTTCATATACCTAAATGCGTGTTGTAGATAATTTACCAATTTATATATTTAAAAATACTAAATATAAAAGTAGGACTTTTTCTCTCGGTTTTTCAATGTAGTTATAGGTCAATTTATGGGTAAAATTAATTCGGACACTACCTAACCTATTTGCAGTGGCGGATTTAACGGGCGGCCAGACGGAAAATTGCCGCCATTTTAAGAATATATGATTACTATTAGGAACTAATACATATATCATTGATTAAAGGCGTTTTCTGATAGATTGTTGTTTGTTGATTATTATTACCCGTCGTAAGTCTTGCCTAGTGCACTTAGAAATTGAAGTATCAAATGTCTCATTAAGGCCGTGTTCGAGATTGTTTTCAAAGTGCGGATAATGGCCGTGCTCAGCCGGGTGATTGCTTGGCCAGCGCTATGACAGCAGCCAATTGAATGCCAACTAAATGACGGCACGTTGGCGTTCATTGGCTGCTGTCGTAGCGCTGACCGCGGCTGAACATGGTCAATGATAAAACAGATATGTCACGTGGATTCTTGAGAATTCATGAAAAACGCTCACTATAAAGTCTATGTCAATAATGGTCAACGGTTGCAGTACACACTTTTTTAATAAATAAATGTATGTAACAAGTTGTGCTTAAAATAGCGTCATTAGTGTTACAGCATTAATTTTACGTTATACCGGTTTTATTGATAACTTCCAGTGCGCCTGCGCGTAATATTTCTCAAAGTTATCGTTCAAAATTATCCGAGCATGTTGAAAACGCTCAGAATGATTTGTGTGTGAAATGCGAATGACAAACGTAATAGTAAACTTATTCTGTTTTAAGGCTATCTCGAACGCGGCCCAAATATGTTTTCTGAAAGAGTAAAACCTTCAGTGTAGTTGATCCTCAAGTGAGTTTAAAATAAATAAAACAAGATTAGTTATGGCATCAGTTGTACTTTTTCTTTCATTAAATCCAAACTGTTTTGGGCTTATTTACTTATGTTGTTACAACAGATGGTAGCTTTTCTATAATATTAAGTAACCTGGGACAAAGTTCTTCACAAGATATGTTGACTGTTTTATATATTACGTTCATTGTGTTTTTGTGGGCTTCATACAACAACGACAATAACAAACAAGCAATAACCAACCTTTTTCCGTAGAAACAATCGTGCTATAACTACATATATCGAAACTGATTTTTAGTAATTTCATTAACAATTTTCGTTATTGGTTGAGTAGTTATGTTAAATGTGAAATTTATAAGAACTGTATTTATGACATGCCATAAGCACATTGTTTAACAAGTACTTCAACTGTTTAGAATGGCGGACGCAGCTCCAGCCGGTGGTCGTGGTGGTTTTCGCGGTGGTTTTGGTGGTTCTAGAGGAGGCCGAGGAGGTCAACGAGGTCGCGGACGAGGCCGCGGTAGAGGTCGTGGCCGTGGTAAAGAGGATCAAAAAGAATGGATGCCTGTAACTAAACTGGGTCGTCTTGTCCGTGATCAAAAAATCCGTTCATTGGAAGACATTTACTTATTCTCTTTACCTATTAAAGAGTTTGAAATCATTGATCATTTGATTGGAACTGATCTTAAAGATGAGGTATGTAGACAATAAACTTGTTCACTGCTCATATTTTACCAATTATATGCGTTCATAATGGAATAATCAGTCATTTGTTCTTTATTATAATGAATTTATATTTTGCTGTTTCCACGAAAAATTATTTGTATTTTATGTTTGCTAAAATTTTTGACCCAATTTATTGTGATTGTAGGTTTTGAAAATTATGCCAGTACAAAAGCAAACTCGTGCTGGTCAACGTACTCGTTTTAAGGCGTTTGTTGCAATTGGTGATAGCAAAGGCCATATTGGTTTAGGAGTGAAATGCAGTAAAGAAGTTGCAACTGCTATTCGTGGAGCTATTATTCTTGCTAAATTATCAGTCGTCCCTGTTCGACGAGGCTATTGGGGTAACAAGATTGGTAAACCTCATACTGTACCATGCAAGGTAATTTTACCATTTTATCAATTTTTATTCAGTAATGTCATTTTTTTTATTAGGTAACTGGTAAATGTGGTTCAGTTACTGTGCGTTTGATCCCAGCTCCACGTGGTACTGGTATTGTATCTGCTCCTGTACCAAAAAAATTGCTTCAAATGGCTGGTATTGAGGATTGTTACACTTCTGCTAGAGGTTCAACTGGAACATTGGGTAACTTTGCAAAGGCTACATACGCAGCTATTGCAAAGACATATGCATATCTGACACCTGACTTGTGGAAAGAGATGCCATTAACCAAAACTCCTTATCAGGAATTTGCTGAATACTTGGTCAAGAATCATCGCTTAGTTACAGGTCAACGTACCGCAGATGCTATCTAAGATTCTTTGATATGTTTTTATATTTTCGACTGCATTAAAGTTCTTAAATATATTACCTTTTATTATACAATACATTCCCTTTATAGCTTTTGGTTTTACAAATCAATAATGATATCAGGTACATTTTTCTATGTGTGTTCTTTTCACTTTCTTATTTTATAAATTAAAAAATATCTTAATATTTGTCCTTTGCTTTTGAATGAAAAGAGTTTTGTGTGCAGGTAAGTCTGTTACTAAGATTTATTATTTTATTGATAATGTTTATATTACAGCTCACATCCAAACATATTTCAAGAAGTTGACGAGAACATTTAAGATCTGTAACAAGGAACTGTATTTTTAAACGCCTTCAAATATTTTTCTTTATATAGGTTACGTAATTACACTGTGACAAGGAGAGTTGATCTAGATTTACATCAAGCAGCAGGTTTGTATTTAATTTTGTTCTATATGATTTCAAGTTGTGAAGATATTTGTTTATGATGATTATTAATATCCCAACCTTTCGCGGTTTCCACTAGAAGATTTATCTTATGATAGTGTAAATATTCTGATACCTTAAATTTTACACTACTTTTTTTTAAGAAAACATGTAACATGTATTCAAATATTTTTCTTTATATTTCAGGTCACGTTCAACTACACTGTCATGAGGAAAGTTGATCTGAATTTACATAGTGAAGCAGGTTTGTATTTTGTTTTGTTCTATATGATTTCAAATTTGTAAAGATACTTATTTATGATGAATATTAATATCCCAACCTTTCGCGGTTTCCACTAGAAGATTTATCTTATGATAGTGTGAATATTCTGATACTTTAAATTTTACAATACTTTTTTTAAGAAAACATGTAACATGTATTCAAATATTTTTCTTTATATTTCAGGTCACGTTCAACTACACTGNCACGAGGAAAGTTGATCTGAATTTACATAGTGAAGCAGGTTTGTATTTTGTTTTGTTCTATATGATTTCAAGTTAGTAAAGATATTTATTTATGATGATTATTAATATCCCAACCTTTCGCGGTTTCCACTAGAAGATTTATCTTATGATAGTGTGAATATTCTGATACTTTAAATTTTACAATACTTTTTTTAAGAAAACATGTAACATGTATTCAAATATTTTTCTTTATATTTCAGGTCACGTTCAACTACACTGTCACGAGGAAAGTTGATCTGAATTTACATAGTGAAGCAGGTTTGTATTTTGTTTTGTTCTATATGATTTCAAGTTAGTAAAGATATTTATTTATGATGATTATTAATATCCCAACCTTTCGCGGTTTCCACTAGAAGATTTATCTCATGATAGTGTAAATATTCTGATACTTTAAATTGTACACTACTTTTTTTAAGTAAACATGTAACATGCATTCAAATACTTTTCTTTATATTTTAGGTGACGTTCAACTAGACCATGAAGAGGAAAGTTAATCTGGATTACATCATGCAACAGGTTTGAATTTAGTTTTGTTTTATATGATTTCAAGTTTGTAAAAATATTTATTTATGATGATTATTATTATCCTAACCTTTCGCGGTTTCCGCTAGAAGATTCATCTTATGATAGTGTAAAAATATTCTGATACGTTAAATTTAACCCTACTTTTTTTAGGTATTTTTTAAACACTTATTAAAATATTTTTCTTTATATTTTAGGTCACGTGCAGCTACACCGGGATGAGGAAAGTTGATCTGGATTTACATCATGACGGTGTTCAATTTTTGTTTTATAAGATATCAAGTTAATAAAAATATTATTTGTCATGATTATTGATGTTTGATTGATTGTTTAATTGTTTTGATTGGAAGATTTATCTTATGATATGGGCCTATTTGTTTCGTTATATTGAGATACCAAATTGTTATTGTTTTGATCTTATAATAGCGATCAAAAAACAAAGGTAACAATTTTCATCTCATATACGTCCTCGCCTGATAATATACCTCCTTGCGTTTATGTGATCCTGATACAAAGTCGAGAAAAGCAGAATTTTATTTCAAATTGCAATATTTTTTCATAGCGTCTAATAGTTTTCCTCGGGTTTGAAGTTCTCTGGGTATATAATTATCAGCCCTATATTTAAATATTTCTAAACAGTTTCGTACTAACGCGCGAAAATAAACTTACTGCTACTCCTATTCTAGTAAATAAATTTATCAAGTAATTTTTTTATAACAAAAAATTAGTAAAAACTGCGCTTCACTTTATGAGTCATGAGCTGCAAAACAATATCGAAAATAATGCGAATTATAAAACAAATTCTTTATTTCAAAAACATTTATAATACTTATGACTTTGATTAAATTAAAACATAATTAAATGTTATAAAAGTAGCGCCGGACAAATAAAGCTACTGTACAAATAAATAGATATTTTTGATATAAGTATCATAGTTATTCACTTGAATAAACAGCATTTTGGGTAAACAATTACCAGCAAGTTAGTATGAGTATGGACAACATATATCAACATTAAATTAGTACATTTTGTGTTCGATATACTCCAATTATAACAACAGCTCACAAAATATACTACATGGCAGGCGGATTCAAAATATTTATTCTATTAGTATGAGAAAATAAGTTTGTAGTAGTATTGTGGCAAATATGGCATCTGCAAGGTACACAGCGGATAATGTTATATCTATTATGAACATAGATCAGTCACAATGATATAATATTAAGTAAAGCAACACAACATACATTTTTAATGATTTTTTTTCTCATTTCTTTTGCCTATCTAGGATAAATTCGTTTTTTTTTAATTAAAATTATTAAAAAGTTATTAACTGGACTATATTTACAATTTTTGTTTTGATACTTTCTATGCAATTCGTCTCTTACAATGTGGGGAAATATTTAAATAAATTATGTACCTTACTTTTTCATTAAATCATTGTAAATATTGTCATTAGTCTTCTTTAATTTCTAATTTCCTTGGTCCATACATCTTTGCGTGAATTTTCATTAGTAATGATGAAATAATAAATTAAAATAATTTTTGATTATTTACATTATAGCTTGTCGTAAGTCTTGGCAGTTATAGCTAATATATTTAAAAGGCAAATGATATCTAGATATGTACTGTTTTAATGTTTGTAGTTATGTTTTTAATTGCAGGACCTGTTCTTTTGGTAATTCTTATGTACACATATATATATATATAGAAAGTATTTACGTTTTTATAAAAATAAATCCCCATATTGTTATATGATTATATTTCTGCCTTGGCTTTTGAAAACCTACATGTGAATCGTTGTCCCTATACTGCCCTTTTATCAACTGTAATCCTATTTAATAGTAATTTATGCAAATATTTACATTTTTATCCAGTACATGTTGTTTGTGCCATAATTCAGTCAAGAGTCTAGAGAAATTATATATAAAAATGAATGGCAAAATCAAAATGCACAGGATATTAATCACATACATATAGGTAACGTATTGTAAATAAATAATATACATTTTGGCATCTCTGAAATACATACACAAATAGACTTTGGTATTCGGTATAAAATGTCTCACATTATAAAGTAAGCTTAATTCTTGGTACATCACACTTATTTAATTGAATATAGTTTCACTTTTCTCGACAAATCAAGTTTTGTGTCTTAAAGTATTTTCACTAGCAGTTATCGGTCCAAGTGAACCACCACCTATCCTGGCATGATCTTTTGTTCTCACGTTTCTTCCGTTTTCGTTTTGTCGATTCAATTTGTTTCTTTTGAAAACGGATGTTATATGGATCTTCCGCTAATTCTGGGTATAATTGGACATCATGAACATATTCTCCCTCGTATGATAAAAGATATCCCACTTTTATTATTTCTTCCAATTCTGCTGTTGTCCATTCAATACTTCCAGAAAATCCACTTTTTATAGATTCCTTTTCTTTATGCCATGCTTTTCTTATAGCGGATAATTTTGCATGGTGCAACAGTCTTTGTTTTTCTTTTTCCATCGTTGTTCCATACCTTAAGTTAACCACAGCATTCATACCATGTATTTTAACATCGAAATAGTTATTTCCACTACCATTTTCTCTCGCAATTTCATGAAACGTGGTATTTACTTGACCTTGAAGTCGTTTTAACTGTCCTTTATCATCATTCGCTTTCCATGTCTCTTCCTTAACAAAATAGAACGCGTCTTGTTGAGCACTATGAATGACAAATGTAAATGGCAGTAAGTAAGATCTATTAAATACTGATGTATAAACGTCTCTATAAATCGCATTGGCAGCCGGAACGCTTGAAACTATTGCACGACCCTGTTGACTTCTTGATACAAGAATACCTTTACCAAATGGAGGATCTGATGCTGCTCCAATTTTCTTAGGTACCAAATCCATCACATCCGTCTTTAAGGCAGATTTCGATGGTGCTGATATCCCTTTAGCGTCCGTCATTCGTCGGGAAAATATGTGTGCTAAAAATCCTGATTGTACAGCCGTTGATGTTGTTTGCATGGTTAATTGACTACTCATAGTTTCTTTAGATGGACTCCAGAAAACTGGAGGTTGAGTAAGAACAGGAGGCATTTTTCCACCAGGAAGATCATCAGGAAACAGCTGCGGAGCGAGATTCTTCAAATTGTAACCCATTCTATTTAACCAGTCTAAGTGATCTGGAAATAAGTTTTGTTTGATACATAAAACATATAAAATTTAAAGGTACCTAATGGTCGTTCTCTGTTGATTCCAACATTGATTGGGTCATTACCATTTAATCGATATAAATGCAAATGTGTAGGTGTTGCAACACGTTCTAACACATTTTCCCACAGTGGTGACATCCATTGACCTATTAATGGGTCATATACTTTACCATTGGCCATATGAACCAAAGATGTCACCTATAACAAATATTATCATTATATAGTATTTTTTTATACATGCAAGAAATACTCGATAGTGACGAATACCTGATCAAGAATTCCACCACAGAAATCAATTGGCAAGTAGAGGTATGGATTTGAATCATATACAATGTGTCCATATGGAGATCTCATAATTTCTCTGATACCTTCTCCGTATTGGTTAAAAATCATCACAGGTGTACCACATTGATCGGTTGCTACATAATATTTATGACGATAAAATTGTGCGTATATGAGATGACCTCGGTCATCGTAAACCAAAGACATCAGTTTACCATCTCTTGGAGAATATATCTGGCTTACTTCTCTAGGGCGCTGCTGATTATTATAAAAGAATTGCGTAACGTTACCATAATTATCCTTTCGCGTAGACAATCTGTAAATAATTAGAATTTAATCATTAATTACTTATTTTTTTTTAAATGCAAACCTATTTCAACCCAAAAGATTGAAATTTTGTATTAAATTATATCAATCAAGGCAAAGGTTAGATCAACAATGTTTTTAATTGATATTTAATTTCAAAGGGATTTAAAATGGGTTTCAATGTCTTTCAAAGACTAAAGAATTGAAAGAAAAAAGATCCTGATAACGAAGTTTAATTTGGATCAGTATCGATAACATATTATGTTTAATGTTAGAACATTTATTCAGCTGAAAAATTACTAAGTACTAAAGTTGCAGGCTAAAATAGGATTAAATTTTGACATTAAATAACAGGAAATTTTTTAATATTCCTTGCTACTAATTTATTTTTTAAGTTGGAATTATGAGTTTCAAATGAAAGGAAGGAAGAATATATGATTTTGCTTACCTGTCCAAATGATCGTAAAAGTATCTGACGTCAAATCTTCCTTTCTTCGTCGCTCTGACGAGTAAAGCCTTCGCATTGTAATGGAATTTTTCTTCTCTGGCATTCTGGATGACCAAACCCCTGCTATCGTACTTGTATTGTCCTTCGCCAAATTTGATGATTCGATCCATAGAATTATATTCCATCGGAATTGTATTACCGCGATATGTCAATGAAAGCATGTTGCCATTGTCGTCGTATCTAAAACCCCACGGTTCTTGGGCTTCTACGCCCAGTAATTGCCCGTCACAATTCCAAGTGTAATTTTTTATGTTTGTATATGTGTTGACTCCAACGTTTCTGGTATATGTGCGTGTTTGCGATATACGTCTGAAATATCACATGAAATGATCACTTCAGATATTTTATTATATGCTGTGAGTTATAATTAAATGTATTTATTAACCGAATGTACATGGTTAGTTGAGTTAATTTTTGTCAGATTTTAAAATTTTATTGGCCATTTACATTTCGCGATACGCCACCACGCGACAAACTTTTACACTAGCGACAAAGGGACATCAGTAATTAGTATTCATGCGAATACGTCCATTTTGCTAATTTTCTCGTGTTCTTTGTTTGTTCAAGTACTATTTTTTATGTAAATCAGTTTTTTTCAAAGTTGTTAATTGTTAATATTTTGAATTGTCCCTTTGTCAGTAGACACGTTTTATGGATAGCAGCGCCACCAACGGTAATGTAAATTACCAATAGACAATGGACCGCATTAGTGTGACGTCAAAAACGAGCACGAAATTTAAACTGGAGTCATTCACATTTTGACCGTCTTAAAACTAACCCTTATGGTTCGTATAAATAGGTGTCAAATTAAATAGGACAATATTAAATCTGCTGTTATGTATTTATTATAAACATATAAAGTACAAGATTGTTATATGAGCATTATTCAACTTCTAACTTTATATTTCACCATATGTCTCCGTTTAAAATTTTGTCAGTAATTGTTATAAACAAATTCAAAAAGCCATTGC
>JAFFZR010020913.1:0-15122 GCA_018397195.1 Lethrus apterus | reverse complement strand
ATTATTATTATTATTATTATCGCCAAGCCTGGAAAACCCACAGAAGTTGGCTCGCACAGACCGATAAGCTTCCGGCCTATAATGTCCAAAGTATTTGAAAGACTTTTACTTAACAGAGACTAAAAGAAACAGTACAGATAGACCACCTAATTCCTTTACACCAATTTAGATTTCGAGAGAATCACTTTACAATCCTACAATGGCATCGAATAGTCAACAAAATCAATGAAAGCATCGAAGAAAAGAAAATGTGTACTTCAGTCTTCCTCGATATACAGCAAGCAACAAAGTATGGCACAGAGAATTACTAAATTAAATAAGCATCTCACCATAAAAAAGATCCTTTACTAGGCATATTACAGCTTATGAGGTGGAGGGGGTGCCTAAACGAAACAGGTATGGGGATTGAAATCTTGATGAAACTTAAAAGGAAATTGGTTGTGCTGGCATCCCTTAAAGGATGAAATATGAGTAGTTATCTCATATTTCATCCTTTAAGGGATGCCAGCACAACCAATTTCCTTTTAAGTTATTTCAAGATTTCAATCCCCATACCTGTTTCGTTTAGGCACCTTCTCCACCTCATAAGCAAGTTCTCCTCCGGATCCAACTTCTTACACTCCCTCCACCAATGTCTTCCGCAACCCCACAAAATCTACATTTTCGAAAGTTCACCAAATTCAATATTTCTCACCATAAAATCATACCATACGTTTCTTTCAAGTTAAAGTGAAAGATCAACTAAATATCTAATTTACATCTCATAAAACAGGAGTACCACAGGGCAGCATTCTGAGACCGAATCTGTACCTTTTGTATAATGCCGATTTTGACCGAATAAGAGCAACTGAAATGCTACAGCACCAACCCAAACTAGCTGAAACAGTGGAAAATCAAACTAAATCCAACCCAGTCTGCTCAGATAACCTTCACAACACGACGAGTAAATATAAGTAAGGCTCCCATATCCGTCAAAACTGAAGTGAAATACCTTGGACTCCACTTAGACGAAAAATTAACGCGGAAGGCTCACATAAAGGCTAAAAGACACAAACTAGAACTCAAAGTAAAACAGATGAATTGGCTAATAAACAAAAGACCACAGCTGTCCCTGGAAAACAAAAGAACCACATACAGGTTGTTCAAAAATGATTAAGATGAAATTTAAGTTCATAAAAAATAAATTCCCTTACCTATTATGTCATATGCTTATGTCATACGGTTTTTCGTCTTGTCAATTTTCGATTAAAATTAAGGTAAGACGGTCGGTACATTCTGTTTCAGTTACATGATAGGTTTACTTTTCAGTTTTAGTTGAAAAAAATGGTATTTATTTCTACTAGTAACTAATAAACACCAAACACTGAGTAATGTGAATAATAAAATAACGGCTAGGGATTTATTTGTTAGCATATACCAATCTGTATATTTGGTTGCCTACGGTTTTCATCTTAATCATTTTTGAACACCCTGTACAAGGCTATATGAATTTTCTTTCTAACTGTCATTTGGCCTTTTCGACTATTCTGATGGGTTTTCCAGGTTTCCCTAATCCTTGCAGCATATGCTGAACAGAAAGGGTTAAATAAAATAAAATATACTGAGACCAATCTGGACGTACGCAAGCTTTGGGGATGCAGCAAACCATCTAATATTAAGATCCTCCAAAGTTTCCAATCAAACATGCTTAGAATAATAAGTGATGCCCCATGGTACGTCTCAAATTTAACGGAAGTTATTGGATTTAATGCCAGTAAATACAAGAATCGTAGCCCTGAGCACAATAATCAACTGATAAGAAAATTCTTCAAAGAACCCGTCGAAAGAAGACTAAATAGATTGGACAGAAGACCTAATTATGTAAAATTCCAGTGAACCATCGATGGATGAACCCTGCTTCAAGACCTTCTTACACCACATTTACTAATTAAATATTATTAGATTGTAAATTTAAAAAATCTTTTGTTCTCCAATTTCTTGATCATATTTTGTTCCTTATATAATTCTTCAATATATAATCTTCTATTAACTTAATTTCTTAATTTTATAACTTTTATCTTCTAAATTTTTATAATTTGATTTTATTTTTTCTTCAATTTTTTTATCAATAATACCAGGCAACCTTTCTAAGCCTTCATAAAACTACATATTGAAATTACACTGCCTACTTTTGCAAGCATTTTAGATGACTGTAATAATTTTTAAACAATAATAATTTTAACATTTCTTACAATTTCTTATTTAAATTAAAGAAATAACAATAAAATACAACTTTATAGCAACAATTGTGACTTCAATTTTGGGAAAAGGAAATAAATTTTGACCAACTTAAGAAATTTTTTGGTGACGTCACCTTCAGTCATTTTTGATCTCTCTGTATAAATATAAAATGTTCTACAAGTTGATCGCTTGAGAAACACTCTCTTAATAATGTGTTAAATACAGGTACGTTTTGTGCCACTATTTTGATTGATGAAAATATATGTAATATTGAAACTTATTGTCATATAAACAAGGTAAGATCTTTGTTTGGAGAAACTAAAAAGCATGCTTAGATTAGTATAGTAGTTGTATTAGAAATATGGATAGCGATCTTTGAAATGTTTTAGATTAATGTTTTTTTTTTTGGGATATATTCGTCCAATTTTGTAGCAGGTTCCGAACATTCTTCTCGTGGAGGGGATGCAGGGAGTCGTCCACCACCTCCTCTGCCGCCACCACGATTTCCGAACAGCGCTGTTTGACAATGGGAAAGTCTTAATGTCGCCACGTTCAGTCTGCTACCGTTGCCTGCCCCCTTGCTTGCGCTCGAAGATCACCTCGTCGAACTCATCTCACAGCGTAGCAAAGCATGCGCCACATTTTTACGCCACAGTTTCAAGCGTCCCCAACGGAACTGACACTGCCCAGTGAACTTAACCATTTCGTGCTAACGACTGCCTCTCTTTCTCTTTAGACACGTACATCTTCCAAGGTTTCGTATGGCCTTAATATGCTCAGTGCGCTCCAGAAAGGATTCAAATGGGAAAATTCGGATGATTAACGCCGGTGTTCTTAGATTTAGTGCCGTGAATTCATATGCGGACTTAACGCTAAGGCGGCCCGAAGATTTAGACTCTTATTATAAAACGACATTCTAAATGTCAGACTATAAGGACTATAAGGAAATATTATATTATAGAGACAGCATGCACGAGCGAATCGATTTTATTACGCACGTCCCATTGACACAACATAAAAATGCAAAACAAAAATTACTCACCGTTCCAGGTATATCATAACGATTCAGTTGATGCAGAAATGTATCAGTCACAATCTAAAAAGTCCTTAAAAAGTTACTTAAAAGTTGCTTAGAACCAAACCACACAGTAATTCTAAGATTTATTCAAAATTGTTCAAAACGCAACCCCCAATCAATTTTTAGGACTAATGGCTTATAGAAACCACATATTTTGAATTTCTGTGACGCTTTATATGGATTGGAAATAATTTCAGTTTAAAAGTGCTGTAGACAGCTAGTTGTTTCAGTCAAATGTCTGGGCAAATAGCTTTCTAATACTTGTTTGGTTTTTTTTTTTTTTTCCTTGAAGGGGAAAAATACCAAATACACAAACAAACACAATATAATTAATATTTAATGCCATCCTTGAAATGAATATTTTGCGTGCATAATAAATATAAATCCATTATAAATCTTTTGTAACTTTATCATTTTTTTATGAATAAATAAAACAATACAATCTTAAAATTTTGAAGATAATTCGGTTAAAATCATACCTGTTATTTCTACTGATCTTAACCTAACAAATCCCATTTTTGTAAATTTACAGATTAATTGTTACATTTTTTAAATTGTAATTTTCTTTATTTATTTATTTTTTTTTTTTTATCTGAGCCCAGACTAGTTTTTGAGCATAAAAACAAGAAAAACATATAACCTAAGGGTGAATTTTCTTCTAAACTTAACTAACCAATTGAATTACATTTGTATTGGTTATTTCTTCTGGAATATTTTTCCAAACAACTTTTAATAAATTAATATAAATTTTCTTCCTTATTTTCATAATAAATTATCTGTGTATCAAATCAACCCCACTCTACGTATTGGATCCCATTATTGTAATTTTTTAGAGTAATTTATTCTTTGATATTGAAATCTCTAAAATGCATTTGAAGTCAGTCATATGTATTCCAAATCCAAGTAACCAACACAAGGAAATTTTTTGCAAATTTAGAAAGAAATCGTTTCATTTTTTATAATTATTTGGCTCCAACCCCTGGTAGGGCAAAATGGAGAAGAAGAAATGATTATTTGAAATTACTTTTCTCTAAATTATCTACTTCACCCCAGTTCGACTACATTCAAGCCAACCTAACAAACTAAATCCCAAAACTATCAACATTCAATCGAAGGTTATGCTTCAATGACAAAGAACATATTTTTTCTTCGTTTTTGCAAATATTTTTTAATATCAACATCCATTCACGAATCATAATGCATCATTTATTCTTTTCTGTCTCAGTAAATTTATATAGTTCGACTAACTGCAACTCAACCCAACATATTAAACGCCACCAATTCTTGTAAATTCTTAGAAAACAAAGTTTCCTATATCTTCAACAAAAAATTATGAATGCATTTAAATTTGAAGACGATTTCCTGCCAATATTTAATCCAAATCAGCCAACTAAACTTACCCCAATCTAACAAATTTTTTTCAAGGAGAATTGAAATTTTCTTAAATAAATTTTGATTTGTAAGGAAATATTTTCTCCATAGTTCAAATGTTTTTTATTTTTTATCTGATGCGCTTTGTTGTTTTACGTCACTTTTAATTCAATTAATTAATTAAAGACTAAATTTCAGTTATTATGAAATAATTAATTTTTAAATTATTACAGACAACATAACACTTTTGGTACGGAAACTAAATTTGGCCAAAAACAATTGATAAAACAATCCTAAAATGTTACGAAGAAAACTAAAATTCAATTTTTTTTTATATAACAACGTGGTGCATAAAATAGTTAGGTTCGGTTGATGTATATTTTCTAATATGTGTTCTTAAGAATGTCCATATACAGTGTGATTCAAAAGTGTGACTTTCAACTGAGTTTAAAAATAAAAAGAAAATATTCTTTGTACCTTCTTTTAAGAGATAGAGTCTTTGAAACATTAAATGTATGTGTCAGATTTTAATGCAAAAGGTTGTTTGTTGATAAAAACCAAAAAAAAAAAATTTCGGTCATTACGCAGTAAATCGAGTAAATAACTAAGTGGCTGCTTGCAGTATTAACATTTTTATAAAAAATTTGAAAAAAATTGCATTATTTTTAAGTGCCTTTTTCTTGAAACTAAAAACTTGGCAAGAAATTTGGTTTACATTTTTTTATTCTGTTGAAGGTCCTCTATGACCATCTAGAAGTTGGTGCGCTACTTTTGAATCACCCTGTATACTACAATATAATTTGGGCTAATAATTTTGGATTTTGTTTATCACGTAGAATTTCTTCTTTCAGTTCGTATGTAACGGTCAATTTTTAATCGCTTTGTTCATTTACAAAATGGTACGTTACAGCCGATGCCATCATATAGGCGTATTTCATCTTCTCATTGGGAATTTTCTAGTCATTTTTTTGCTTTGCTATTTCAGCGATTTCCATCAAAGTCTATAGATTTTGTTTGGGTTTTCTTGAATTTCAATGTTATTTTTGATTTTGTTTTATTTAATTGGAACAAATGCAATCGACCAGGCGATCATAAATTTATGGGCGTATTTCATCTTCTGATTGGGAATTTTTTAGTCATTTTTTTGCTTTGCAATTTCAGCAATTTCCATCAAAGCCTTTAGATTTTGTTCGGGTTTTCTTGAATTTCAATGTCATTTTTGATTTTGTTTTATTTAATTGGAACAAATGCAATCGACCAGGCGACCATAAATTTGCAAATTTGTCACCAAACCCAAAAAAACCCAATGGATATTGTAATTTTATATATATTTTTTTAATTTTATTTTTGTTTTGCACATTCTAATATCTCATCAGTAAGGACAGATATCTTAATTTGTCACCAAGCCCAATTTAAATTCAAACACAAACCTTAACCTAATTTTAAAAAATATATAACATATTTAAACAACTATATAGGTACGGCAAATTGCTTAATTTGTCACCAAACCCAATTCAAATTAAACCCAAACCTTAAGCTAATTTTAAAAAATATATAACATATTTTTAAACAACTTTATACCACAAATTGCTTAATTTGTCAACAAACCCAATTTAAATTCAACCCAAAACTTAACATAATTTTAAAAAATATATAACATATTTAAACAACTTTATACCACAAATTGCTTAATTTGTCAACAAACCTAATTTAAATTCAACCCAAAACTTAACATAATTTTAAAAAATATATAACATGTTTAAACAACTTTACACCACAAATTGCTTAATTTGTTACCAAACCCAATTTAAATTTAACCTAAACCTAATTTTAAAAATTATTACAAAGTCGTTTAAACAATTTAGTACCGTAAATTATTTAATTTGTCACCAAACCCAAACCTTAACCTAATTTTTAAAAATATATAAAATATTTAAACAATTTGCACCACAAAATGCTTAATTTGTCAACGAACCCAATTTAAATTCAATCCAAAACTTAACATAATTTTATAAAATACCTATATAACATGTTTAAACAACTTTGCACCAGAAATTGCTTCATATATCACCAAACCCAATTCGAATTTAACCCAAACCATGACAATTTTGTACCAAAAATTGCTTAATTTACCACCAAACCCAATTTAAATTCAACCCAAATTTTAACCTAATTTTTAAAAAATATAAAACACTTTTAAACAACTTTTATGTATTTGTTGCTTGAAAACATCTTCGTTTGAATCGAAATCTACAGCCTGGATTTAATAAACATTACATACTTGTAATTTCCGGTCAAAGAAGTTTTTAAAGTGAAAATGTCGTGTCAAGATGGGACTGCGGATTCGGTTAGGTTTCGAAACCATACCCATACCTAACTGCGAATTGCTCATGCGGCTTCACTTTTTCTTGCATCAATGAACGAATGCTTAAAGTTATCATTCTTTTTTAACATTGTGGCATGCACCCAAGAAAAAAAATATCCCACATCGAGAGTAGCGTTGTAGTTTGTTTATGTGTTTGTGTTTTTTTTTTTTTTCGTAGGCACAGATTTCTTATTTTCTAGCGAAAACAAAATGAATGCTGCGACGACTATACAAGCAAATTGACAAATTTCGATTAAAGAAATTATTTCAAATGCAAGCTGTAATTTGTTTTAAGTTTTGATGAAAGGGAAATAACGAGCGACATCTGTAAGTCAGTGTGGGTAATTTTATGTGCTTTTTCCTCAAAAAGGTACATTTTTTAATGTATTTTTAATTGAAAATCGAAAATATTAATTTAAGGCTAATTATTGAGCGACATCTGTGATTCAATTTTTCAAAGTTATGCTTAAATTTAAAATTTATTGTAATTTATTTAAATTGTGCGAGGAAATAAATTGTCGTAGCAATCATTTTGTACGTCACATTGAAGCCGATAAATCATTGTGTTGTCATCAAATAGATGGGTAATCCAACGTATCGTATTTAAAATTAACATTTCAATTATGTCGTACGTCAAATAGGGAAATAACGTCATATTTATAACATTTCGTTCGTTTTCGTGACATCGTGAATGTTTCGATTAGGAGCACTTGCTCATGTTGCACATTCGTCAAACGCCCCGTCCGATTTTCAAAAATTTCATAATTTCCTAATTTTCGTTCGATTTTGTTTCGATTTTTGAAAATTGGATCGACGTTTACAAATCTATGTCTGTGTAGTATGTATATTAAATGAGGTATATTCTAACATATTCACTGCCACTACGAGTGTCATACGTGCAGACATGGAACTTAGTATAAATATTAATCTTAGCATAGTGTTTATATACATAATGTTGAACGGAAAATTATTCACTTTACGTCGCGATTGTGTCATTTATCGTTGAGTTCGTCCGGCGAAAAGTGAATGATTTTTCTTTTCTGTGGATTTAAACGATAATTTATTTGTAAATTTACGTGACTGGAGATGATCAGGTGCTCAATTTTAAATAGTGCGGCCACTGATTAATTTTAAATGTGCAAAAACACGGTGAAAAGTGTTTTATTTTATTTATTGGTTACGAAGGAAAATACACGATTTGATTCATTTTCTTCTTCGTGAATATTTACGTTGGAAAATTACATTTGGTGGAAAATTTTAACGAAAATTAACAACGTGGAAAATAATAACCTTTGGCAAAAAAAATATGCCATTCAAAATTAACAAAATCTATATAATGGAAATTCTTGGTAAGATATATATATATATATTGGTAATACATATATATATAATCCAGTGCTCTAGTACCATAAGGTTCCCACGTTATTCGTGGTCTACCTTTCTTATTCTTTCCTATTAGCTTTGCCATCCAGATTCTCTTAATTTTCCTCCTACATTCTCATCAAATGCCCAAACCAAATTTTACTTGCCATTTCTATCGCTGAGTCCCAATTTTCTCCCCTTTCTCTCAATATTACCTCTATTGAACCATCCCACGTTCTTCGTGGTCTACCTTTGTTATTCTTTCCTATTAGCCTTGCCACCCAGATTCTCTTAAATATCCTCCTCCATTCTTATCAAATGCCAAAACCAAATTTTGCGCCTAGTCTTGCTCTAATTTCAATATTTCTCTTCTTGTCTGTTCTTCTTACCGCTAACATCCTCCTGAGATATTTCCACGGTTTGAATTCTTTTTTCCTGGCGTTCAGTTAATATCCATTTTCTCCTCCATGCATCAGTACAGGCAAATATACAGTGTGTTTCTGATAAAAGTAGACAGCTCGAATATCTCTTTAAATATTGTTTTTATCGAAAATCGCTGTCAAAAAAAAACAATGGCAGAGGACATCTTTTGACGTGATTGTCAAATGTTTATTTTCATCCCCTTAACCCCCATGCCCCCCTCTAAAATTTTAAATTGCATGTGATGTGTGGCACATCATCGGAACTGGAATTTTATAAGGAATTCATAGATACATTAATTTTTTTTTTAATATTATTGTAAAAACAAGCGCAAATGCAAAAACAGCATAAACAACGTGGCTTTTTAAAAAATTAGCGAGACACGAAGAAACGTAATGGTAGGGGTATTTTTTAACTCAAACATCAGATGTTTATTATTATCCCCTAAGATCTGGGGTCGCCCCCTTCAAAATTTCAAATAGACACCTTGTGTGGCACATCGTCGAAAAGAAAATTTCTGATAAAAGTAGACAGCTCGAATATCTCTTTAAATATTGTTTTTATCGAAAATCGCTGTCAAAAAAAAACAATGGCAGAGGACATCTTTTGACGTGATTGTCAAATGTTTATTTTCATCCCCTTAACCCCCATGCCCCCCTCTAAAATTTTAAATTGCATGTGATGTGTGGCACATCATCGGAAATGGAATTTTATAAGGAATTCATAGATACATTAATTTTTTTTTTTTTAATATTATTGAAAAAACAAGCGCAAATGCAAAAACAGCATAAGCAACGTGGCTTTTTAAAAAATTAGCGAGACACGAAGAAACGTAATGGTAGGGGTATTTTTTAACTCAAACATCAGATGTTTATTATTATCCCCTAAGATCTGGGGTCGCCCCCTTCAAAATTTCAAATAGACACCTTGTGTGGCACATCGTCGAAAAGAAAATTTTACTAGGAATTCATTGGTGCATTCTGTTTTTTTTTTTTTTTTTCGGATAAAATAGAAATTTTTTTGAAAATAATTACTTAATTTACAAAAGCCACCCTCGTTGTCAAGTGTCAAAATGCATTCAGCTGTCAAACACGCATGCTAGTTTGAGTTTTGTGGTTTATTTGATTTTATTTTTAATTTCAATCGGAAATAGTAATAATGAAATTAATTTAAATAAAAGAGTGGCTTAAAACATTGCGAAATTTACAATTTCATAACGTACATTTTCTATCCTTTTTTGACTTGTATGTAGATCAGAGTGAAAATAAAAATATGTATCTAAGAATTCCTTATAAAATTCCCTTTCCGATGATGTGCCACACATGGTATCATGCAATTTAAAATTTTAGAGGGGGGGGGGGGGTTACGGGGATGAAAATAAACATTTGACAATTACATCAAAAGATGTCCCCCTGCTATTGTTTTTTGACCTGTCTCGGCGATTTTCGATAAAAAAAATATTTCACGAGATATTCGAGCTGTCTACTTTGGAAACAGATGCACAGCTCCGCCTCTCGGTGAACGCCACCAAGCGTCTGCTACTTTGGACAAAGAATCTGCATGTGACTGGACAATCTTCCATTGCTACCCAACAGTTCCGCCAGTGCGCAGACGTCAAGCTTGTTGTGTCGAACTGTCTACTTTTATCAGGAACTCACTGTATTGTTTTATAGATTGTTATTTTTGTTTTCTCTGTTATATTCCTGTGTCCGAAGAATTTTTTCTTTAACGAGTTGTAAAGTCTAGTAGCTGATTGTATTCTTTGGCTTATTTCTTCTTCCCTTCTTCTCGTGCTGTCGATTATACCTCCAAGGTAGGTGTCTATGGTATCTATAGTTTCATCTTCTATATATCTTTTTTTTTTCTCTTTCTTGAGCGTCAACCAAATTAAAACTCAAATTGTGCAATAAAATTTATTTATTACGACACACTATATTAAGAAATATTTCTTAATATTGTGTGTCGTAATAAATATATTTTATTGCACAATTTGAGTTTTAATTTGGTTCACGCTCAAGAAAGAGAAAAAAAAGATACCATAGACACCTACCTAGGAAGTATAATCGACAGCACGAGAAGAAGTGAAGAAGAAATAAGCCAAAGAATACAATCAGCTACTAGACTTTACAACTCGTTAAAGAAAAAATTCTTCGGACACAGAAATATAACAAAGAATTTGACACTAATAATCTTCTATATAAGATTAATAAGGGTGGAAAAAATATTTTTCAGTAAATACCTGAAACAGTAAATACCTGAAACAGATAGTCTTGCTCTAAGAAATACGCGGAGGCGAACGAACCGCTAGAAAACCAACAATTCTCATTGATTCAAACTGTAAAAGTCTAGGCTTGATCGCTATATACACGTCATTTTTTTCCATCAGCATTAACCCCAACCCATCGATAATAACGGAGGACTTCTGATCGAGTATGGCCAGGTTGGGCAACACCTTACCCAGTAAGGTTTTCAGACTGTTGGACACTGTCGGTTGGCTCGAGGAGATGCTCTAGAGGGATAGTACAATGGGCCCATTTTAATGGTCTAGTGAGGCCTTCAAACCACAAGCCCTCCAATTCGTGAAATCCAGAATCCCAACCTAAACTTATTCTTATCCAGCTTCCAAAATGTGTCTTTCTTGTTTTCTTCTATTGTTCTCTTCTTAATTTAACCATTTTACATAGAATACACACATTGTGCGTCCATATGTCCATTTATTACCTTTTTCTTTACGTCCATATGTAAACCCATGTCAACCCAATACGTTAGAACTAAAATAAAAATAAAGTTTTATCTAACGAATCAGAAATCCATTTTTCCCTTTTTTATGTATTTGCTAGGCTTTTACTAAAACTTATTGCCTTGGCCTTCCACCTATTCAACTTTTTCTACTTTTAGGAAATAAGGAAAAAGTACGTCACATTTCCTTCATTTCTTCCAGAACAATGGTGTTGTTTCTTTCAAACCTAACATTTTAGCCACATTTTTCTCGCATTTCTTTCTCTTTCCTCAGATAATTAAATATTTTTTATCTCTATGCTGCCTTTACTCTATGGTACTCAGCTTAAGCGTACATCGTAGTGTATAATTTATTCAAGGTGAATAGGTTTCAAAAGTTGTGTTTCAATTTTTATGAAAAAAAAAATCTTTACAATTTATATTTCTTCACTTTTTATACCCAAATTTTTACATCCATTTTACACCCAATACATTTCTTCATATTTTTTACAAATTTTCCTTTGCATGGGAACTTCATTGTGGCATTTAGTCAAAATTTCTTGAATAATTTTTTGATCTTACAACAAACTTCCCACCTGAGGCTTCTATAAATTCTGAACCTTTTGATATTAAGATAAAAAGATTACATCACAGTCATGGATCAAAAAAAAAAAATTATAGAAAAATATCTACATACTAATCGGGGTTCTTCTTCTCTTCTTCTAATTCCTCTACCATTTTCTATACCACCAAATCCCCAAATCTTCCTCTCCTCTAGCTCCTCCATCGCCATACCTACCACGTCTTCCTTCGTCTTCTCTCTTTCTCTCTCTTTCTCTCTCTCTTACCTGAATTTCGTACCTAAGTAACTTTTTCTGGCTTCGATTGCTAGCTTTTCCCGCTCCGTTTCTGACCTATTTTGAAATAGATCTTCACTTTTTTATGTCCCCTTGTTACCTTTTCTTTACCTTTCCCCCCCCCCAATACATTTCCAATGGAAGCTTAATCAATTTATTTTATGTAAACCTAATGTATTTTCCAGCGTATTTTAAGTTATTAAAAGCATAATTATTACTATATGGTAAAAATAAGCATTACTTAATCTTCATTCAATATCAATCAAAATTTCTAGAATTCTTGAAAAACGTAATTTTTTGTCAAATTTCCGTTAGGTTAGGTTGAATTATTAATTGAAAACATCCCTGATCGCGCTAATTATAATCAATGTGTGCTGTTGATTTGTTTTAAAAGACTTTAATATTCACGAAGAACGAAAAGATTCAAATCTGTATCGCAACGTCTGCCAAAAGCAACAAAATCTTTACCTGTGAAAATTGTTGGCAGCAAAACGAGTCCAAACGGATGTGATGTTAGAGGAAAATGGAAGTTCCCCCCTCGAGACAGCCTTGCAAGCAGCGCATGACGCAGTGTGACTTTTTTTAAATCGACAAAAGCGCGAAAAGACTCAAGCGAAGCTTTCATTCCGTTTTAAGATTAAAATTCGTGAACTGATTTACGGTGGGATCGAAATAGTCGAGTTATTTCATGTTTATTGATGTTTTGTCGAAGAGAGTTTTTGGAATTAATGGAATTGGTTATTTAAAAAAAAATGTTTAAAGAGTCACCATTGGTTAAGGTTTCTGGGTTCGTCGTGTAAGTTCTGTCTCTGTTTATTTCGTTTAGCCATTGATCATTGATATATCCGCGTGTTTTCAACAGATGGCGCTTTTGGATATGCTTGATACAACGTGGCTTTTATGTATATTTTAAGTGACGATTTTGAATAGTCGAAGATTCCAGAAAACTCTATTAGAATTTCAAAGTCACTGCCAAAACAAAAACCGCTACTTTTCGCTTAAATGATCGCACATTTCATACGTACAAAATCCAATTGGTAACTCGACTATTTCTCATAAAAAAAATTGCATGTATTTCCTGTGCCGGTTACGCACGATTATATACAGAACAAGTATTTTGTAATATTGATTTTGTAAATATCACTGTTGCTTCATTACGTCTTTTTTTGCTCGTTTACAGTTATTAAAATTTTATCATGTTCTTCGGTTGTTACATTTTATAGCGCATACGACGTTATGTGAAAAAATGTCCGTTTTTGAGCTCAATTTCGAAACATTAATGTAAATTGTTTTCAACTTTTTAATTTGTTGTAAATTTATTATTAAAACATGCTGTTAAATAAACGTGCAATGTGCCTTTCTTTAAATATCGAAATGGAGCTCGAAGACGTTAACATTTTTTAGTTATCGCTATGGTATTAACGATTAAACCCATTATAGTTTTAGTAAATTCAATAGAACTGCATAGCTAGATATATACGTTGAGTCATACGATATTTATTATGAAGTATATCGAACTATTGCATGTAGATAGCGCCACTCGATGTTGCCGTTAGTACTGAGTGTATTATGCAAGTTAAACGTCGAGATTCGAAATCTTCGCCTAATACGACACGAAACGTTGATTGCAATACCAATTTGTGTCCCCATTTAGTCAATTAGATTTGAAACAAATTCTGAACGTAATTTTCGTGTTTGCAGGCCTAAAAAAAAACGCAAGTGCTAACGGAACATCTCGACCGAAAAAAAAACTATGGAGCAAAATAATTATTCTAAATGTAAATATTGTTACATATAAATAAAAATAATAATCATATATTTAAACTTGAATGCAGTGTCTAAGAATTAATTAGATTTCGATTTGCGTTTCGTTCGGCGTTTGTTTTTCGTTTCGAGTGTCTGTAAATTTTTTATATATAAGAGTATTGTTTCAAAACGAAAAGAACTGTAGATACCTACTTTCGAAGTTTTCTATTGATTATTCAAAATTATACCGAGAGTACGGATTACGTTCCTCTCCTTGAATACAGAGCGTTTTTGTATTTGTGTAAGTCGAAAATCGAAAATTCTTACGTTCGTTCTCGTTCGGTGATTATTTGATATGAACCTCAATTAAAAACGTTGTGAATGCTTGAGATGTATACAAGGCGTGTGATTTGGCTAGTCTAGAATTATGTTATATGAATTATGGAAATTACGAGACATGTAAAGTTTCCTGGACGCAATAAAATTCTATCTCTATGATTAATTTTGATTTTTATTTGCCATCGCCATCATCTCGATAAAATTTCTACACTATGTTCGTTAATTCGGAGGAGTAAATATATAAGCCAGAATTACACTAGAACAATTTTCGAACTTACCGTTAGTTGAGAATTTTAATTTACTCCTCCGAATTTACGAACGTAGTATACAGGGTCCTGCAATAGTACGTCCGTCTTTCATAACTGGGGCAGTATGCTAGATAGCCATTTAAAATTCTAGGGATGTAATATACTAGTATGCCTGCATCTTCTAAAAATATTTTCGTATATACAGGCTGTTTCAACAAAAGGTGGCATAGTAAAATTTGATTTTTTTAAATGGAACGCCCTGTATATTTTTACATTATTTAAGATACCAGACTGCCCTCTATTCATCCCCAGAATATCAAGGTAACCTGTTTAGCCGTTTTAGAGTTGCAATTGTTTTTGTTAAAAAAATGTAAATTACATATTTCAAATAAAAAAAC
>JAFFZR010020912.1:0-29410 GCA_018397195.1 Lethrus apterus | reverse complement strand
TTTCATAGGGAATTTCGATAACCATAAGAGATACAGAAAAATTACCCTACCACCCAGGACCTTCAGGTTACTAGCCTATTCAATAAGCCACTAGACCAGCAATCCCATAATATAACCCCATTTAAAAATACTAATAATAAAATGAACGAACTAAGAGAAAATGTTATATAGTGTGTTAATTCTGTATCAACGTCAGTTCGGAGTGTTTCAAAGCGATGTCAATTGTGTGTTGCGAATGACGGACGTCAATTTGAATATTCAATTTAAGTCTGACCTTGAAAAGTATGAATTTTTGAAAAATCTCTATGAAAATTAAAAATTGGCGAAATTAATTATGACAAATTTGCTTTTAGGCCTAAATAATAGACCAGTCCCTTAATTTACTTAGTAATTCAGTTCAGAATTTTCAGTACCATTATAAGCAAATTCAAACTGTAATATCGGGCTTATTTTAAATTGAACATCCTGTATTTTCTAAGTTTATCGTGTAGCAAATTTAATTGTCTTTCAAACTGTATCAGGGTTTTTTAGTTTTTTTTGGAATTTAACTTTTTATTTCCCACCTATAAAAGTAAATGTTTTCTCAAAATGCCTTCTATTTATCGAAATAACTTCAAAACTTAAAGATTTAGGTGTAGGGAACCCTAATAAGGTTTGAAAGATAATTAAATTTGCTACACGATAAACTTGTAAAATACAGAGTGTTCAATTTAAAATAAGCCCGATATTACAGTTTGAATTTGCTAATAATTGTACTGAAAATTCTGAACACTCTGTAGAAAAAGTTGTAGTAGTAAATTACTAAATAAATTAATCGACTGGTCTATTATCTAGCCCTAAAAGCAAATGTGTAGTAATTAATTTCGTTTGGGGATAATATATATTTTATTCTAAAACCCTTACATTTTAAGAAAAATCGAAATAAATCAGAACACTTAGTATTTAGGTATATGGAACCCTTATGAAAGCCTGGCTATTTTTTACGTACAATTCAAAAATGTGTTGAAAACAGGATGTTCTATAAGAAAAAATATAACTTTTATAAGTCACTATTTTTGAAAATATTTTTAAAATGTAACCCTTATTTACTTACATAATCCGCCTGCAACAGAAGTTAGAGAATATGTTCCGTTTCGCCACGAAACTCCGTGACGTCGGTGGTGACTCGCCCTGTATACTTATATTTTAAAAAATTAATAAAACCCAATGTTTATAAACCAACCCAACTGTATGCCTCTTCTTGTACATCTCTACATTTTTCTGAAGTTCAATATACGTACTTCATATCTAATTAAAAGCCTCTATTTTTTTACTTCTTTGAATTTCAAATCAGTGTTTGAATTTAGTCTACTACCTAACGTCATTTCTTTAATTTTGAATCATTAATTAAAAATGACTTAAACTCAATCGAGGGCATTTCGTTTGGTCGCGTCCATTCGAAACTCGTCCAATCTCATATTAAAATACCGAACGAAGTTCGACAAAGTAAGCGTATCGAAAACAAACGTGCACGAAGGTCCAATTTAAATACTTTTCAATGTAACGTAATTAACCATAAAGCAAATTGAATGAAACGGGCCCAACGCAAACAATAATTTAAAGTATCGAAAATCCAACCGGACTTAACAACCGGTTTCGTGTTCTCCTCATAAATTCGCCGGAGCTTATTAAATATGTCGGTCCTTATTATCGGTGCATACTTTGTTTCAATGTGGAGTGTATGCGTTCGTTTCGACGAGGCGATATGCAACAAGCATGGAGGCATGACGTAACTACCATTGGGATTTAAATAGGAATTCGATTTTTTTTTTGTTATGGATTTAAAATAATTATTCATTAAGTTCAAGACTTAAAAATAAAGCAAACAAAATACAAACCAAAGATAAAAAACGAAGTAATAAAATTTCTGTTTTGATTACAAAAAAATTGTTTTCAAGAAAAATTTTATATCAACTTTTTTATCATTTTTTTACAAAACTTGGGAACACACTACGCCACATAATATTTTTTACTTTTATTGAACAGTGTTGCTTTTATTTGTGATTCTTTTGAGCCAATTTTGAGCGAGTCTCAACATAGAATAACATATATCATTACATATTTACATCAAATCAGGCTATTGGAGTGACAAGATAAAAATTTGAGCTATTTCGCCCAGTAACGCGAATAAGTTGCGCCCATTGAGAAAACAATTTTCGACAAATTTAGGATTTACAAAAGTACCGATCAGATTTTTTTTATTCGTCACTTTATTTTTACAGCAGAAAATTGGATGACGTTTTATGTTACTTTGAAACCACATTTTTTGGGAATTTATATTATACATGCGATAACTGATAACCATCTAATAGAAATTTGCATTTGCGTGCTTCGAAAATGCCCACTTATCATTTTTGCAAGATAGCATTCCATTAATTACCCGCGACAACGCGATTATAATATAAAACGCGTCTGTTAACTCTGCGGAATTTTTCAAACTAAAAGCCAGTTCTCGGACAGCTCCCATTCATTAAACGTATTTATTAATATTTAATAAACGTTTAGCGATCCCATTAACTGGACGTATGTATTTGCCGTACAAGTTAAACTTGTATTCGTTCTTGAATTAAAATCTTGAATGGATTTAAATGAAATGTGACCAAAATCTTTCCATGAGTTTCAGGATTCAGTTCGAAATTCTTGCAGAATATTTAGACGTTTGATTTTTCTCGGGTGAATGAGGAAAAGCTCAAACCTAATAGTTTTATAAATTTCTTAAAACAATGGGCTAAAAAATCACAAGAAACTTTGATTAATCACATCATATATTTTTTTTTCTTTTTTTGCATATTTCTATATTACAATTTAATATTTTTTGCTAATTTGACTTTTTTGTTTTTTTTTTTAATCAATGATTTATTGTCATTTCTTCGTTGTTAAAGCATTGTAACAAAGATCGATAAAACCAATGATAAACACTTGTTAGAAGAAAACAACGTTCACCTTTTTCGCGTTTCTGCAACAATCGCGCTAAAACGTCGTAAATCTCGATATTTATAGACGGATATGATCGAAACAAAAAAATTACAATTTATTCGTATTCGACCGACTGCCGAGATAAATTTCAGCGCGCTCGATTTAAAATTTATAATATCGAGCTTTATTGCAGAAAGTGGTTTTGTTTTTATCGTTTTGAAATTTTGTTTGAGGTCTTGTCTCGGCCGGTACGTGCATATGTACGTACGGCCCACTCGACGATCGAAGAATTTTAATTAGAAATTGCACTTCTGTGCCTCGAAGAAACTGCTCGTACAGGATCGGAATGGAGCAATCGGCGAGAATTTCAGGTTTATGTCAACGTGTTACACGTTGATTTTATATAAGCTTATTTTCTTTTATGTATACAATCTTATATGGCCCATTAGTTATCGCTACATATTTTGATTTTCAGATGAACAAAGTCGTACCAACTGTTTATTATCAAATCAAATAAATAAAATTGTTGTAACAGACATGCACCACAAAAATGCAAAAATGCATTTCTCTGTCACATATTAATTAATTTACGCTCATGAAAATATACATAATAAATGACCTTTCTGTATTTACACGTAACCGCGTTCGGCCGGATTTATAAGCGCGATGACACTAACAACCAGATATTTATAGAAATTAAGGATACGCCGATTACCACCGCGTCACGTTTAATCCGCCGAGCGAGGAGGCGATTTCCGGTCAGGTGAATTTATCAATCATCGGCAGATCGACCCGATTTTGTTGTAAGAATCTCACTTGCGCGCAAAAAACGCGATAACTCCAATAATAGTCGACTTACAGTGGGTGGGGTTCACGTCATAATGCGAAGCGTAAAATTTTTATGATTAAATAGCATCCGGGATAAAAAAACCCGACCGGACCAGAAACCGGTGTGAGTAAATAAATTGAACTTAATTACTGTTAGGTGTAAAAGCATTTAAATAAGGTATGCATATATAAAATTAATTATTTGAAATAAATTCAATTCAAATGGTGAAAACCTATAAAGATTTTAGTCATAAAATACTTAGAATGATACATAATCCAAGCATCATGGTTTATTACCAACAAGACTATCCGTCAAGATCTACAAGTACCGTTCGTCAAAGATGAAATCAAAAAGCACGTTGAAAGATATAGAGAAAGACTAGAAGTGCAACCAACTGTGCTACCTAAAGGTCTCTTTAAATCTTTAAACGAGCATTTGAAGACAGATTGTAATATAGTATATGAGAAGTTAAATGATAATAATAATATTAAATTCATTTCTTTCATTGTACCAGCAGCATATTGCTTCAATTTCATAAAAATAGTGGATAAATAGAAAATACAGAAAATTATTATTGTTTTTTTTTTTATCGTCGAATGAGAAATCGCAGCGCCAAACAAAGGTTATATTCTTCATCAGGACGACATATTCAACTTAGAACGTGATTTCGAACAAATTTCGAAAAGTGTATAAAATTATTAAAAAATCAAAACCCTTTTTGAAAAAATGTCGTTTTCAACAAAAATTCGGTGAAAAGGTTTTCAATATCTTCAAATTTAATTCTCGAATTATACCTGTATTTCCAAGAGAATTCAAGGTATTTTTTTATCCGATGTTTGTCTCAATGGAGTTGGAAAATGGAGAAAATTATTATTGTTTTTTATGGTCGATGAGAATCGCAGCGCCAAACAAAGGTTATATTCTTCATCAGACGACTTATTCAACTTAAAACGTGATTTCGAACAAATTTCGAAAAGTGTAGAAAATTATTAAAAAATAAAAAACGCCTTTTGAAAAAATGTCGTTTTCAACAAAAATTCGGTGAAAAGGTTTTCAATATCTCATTCTCGAATTATACTTGTATTTCCAAGAGAATTCAAGGTATTTTTTAATAAGGTTCATAAATGTGTTCGTTTACCCCAATGTTTGAAAAAATCTCTGAGACTACCGAAAAGAAAATTGTGACGATGAAAGTGAAAAATTTTGTTTGAAATAAAAGAAAAAAATTCATAAATTTTCAGGAAAGAGGAGTTTATTTATTTTCCCATCTCCAATGTAAGTACATTGTATTTTGTGGTTTAACTATTAGCAAAGTTTAATAAATTATTTTCAAATTGTGAAAATGCTCTCAATGGAAACAAATTATTAAAACAAAAAAATTAAAAAGAGGATTTCTCAACGTTTAAATCGCTTTTATCCCCATTTACAAATATTCAGATTTCATATACAGTCTGTTCACGGGAACATTCTACAATAGCTAACTTTTTTATTTAAAGAGATACAAACTTGGTTAAAAGGACAAAGTTTAAGTACCTTGCAATGCGAATTTCGCACAATAAATTATAAAACAAAAGAAAATCGCGTTGCTAAGATACAAGCATAACGATTAATTTTTTAAATTGAACAGCCTGTATATTTTTATTTTTTTAAGTTGCTCTGGTCGCCTTCTGTAATTAATTATAAGACAATTTTTCTCTAAAACCGCTATTAAATGAGTTTTGGAGAAAATAATTTTGCAAATTTCATTATAATTATAATAGTGGTAAATCAATAATTTATAATACATTTCTTTTGTTATTATTGATGTGAGATGCATAAGACATATTAGTGCAGTCCAAAGGATGAAAAATATTTGTAAAACACTTTGTTGCAAGGGGAGGATCGATAAAAATAGTTCTTTTGCTTTTTGATTTTTATTATTTTATTACTTTATTTTTAAGTCCTTAACTAGCGATCCTAAAGAAAAATTATCTTATAAATAATTATAGCTGGTGACCAGAGAAACTTAAAAAAGTAAAAATATACAAGTGTTCAATTTAAAAAATTAATCTTTATGCTTGTATCTTAGCAACGCGATGTTCTTTTGTTTTATAATTTATTGCTCGAAATGCGCAAGGTACTTATACTTTGTCCGTTTAACTTAATTTTGTATCTCTAAATAAAATATTCCAATGAACAAACTGTATAGTTATTTTTGTTTATTTTATATGGGTATTTTAAATCTCTTATATTTTTCAAAACACTTCAAATGATGAGTTCAAACAATTGCACATAAAAAATGCGCACATTTAAGTCAGTACTTATTTACAAAGCATCAGTTGATACGTCGCGTCGCGTCGGTGAGTGACTGTAACATAAACATTTATATATAAAGTAACTAAAACATTTGCATACGTCCACCGAACTTAATTATAAAACAATTTAGATTAATCAAAGGTCAACGTAATTGATTGGAGCAATTTGACGCGAGTGAATTCGGAGCCTCTTCGTTGCCGACTATTGATATCATCTTTTAATGGCCTATATATTTATAAGAAATCGTGTGTAGTGGTCCGGCCTAATCGCTCTTTCTGGCCGATTATCGCGCCGTTCGTTTTTTTTTCGACCTTTCCCTCTTTCCTCGCCCGATCGAAATCGTTCGGGCGAAAGCGGAACGTACATTCCGTTTCTGAATGTTTAATTGGGGTGATAATGGAGTCGTGATTCAGCAACTTCTTGTTTAACCGCCGGTAATTATCGGAATTCGTTGATGGTAGGTAAATATTAGGATTGTGTGTAATTTGGTGGTGTTTGTCGCGTGCTGTTTGTCTACATCATTCGAGGAGAGGGGGGGGGCTTGTTTAATCAAAAAATCGTATGGAATTTTATACATAACTTGAACGAAGGAAAAATAATTTAAAATAATTTAAAAGAATTTATGATAATTTTGTAAATTTATATTTCCGTAAAATATGATTTTAATAGACAGAAGCTTGAAACAAATGACTTTTTTAGTTTAGAAAAACCATTAACTTTTTAAATGCATACATTTCATGGCTTGCAATAATTTCATTGATTTCATGAATTTGCTTGGTGGTTTCTTTTACATTTTAATTGTAGTTTCCTTTTTTCAAAAAAATTTTGTTTTTGGTTTTTGTGTATTTTTTACGAAAGATTCTACTTCGGTGAATTTTCAATTTTGAAATACAAACTAACAAACGGATATTTTGGATTCTGTGATGGTGGAGATGTGGATTATTTTAAGTCCCGTACATATTGCATGTAAACAAATTAAAAATCTCTCATCAATCACACCTTAGAGCTTTAAAAAGTAACATACATAAACAATTACCGCAAAGACTTATAAACATATAAAACTCGAATTTCTCACGAATTTCACATTCTATTTACATAAGTGCCCTCTCGCTCCGACGACGTCACTCGGGAGCGCATCCGATTTGAAAAGTCACATATGCTCCATTCGTCATCGACACTTCTTTAAATTTAACTATTTTCATACCTGTTTCAGTATAAATACGTAAATAATATTTTAGTGTTCATAAATGTTGGGTGTTGTTTATACAGCGTATAGTTTGCGTCTGATATAAACTAGTAAAAGTTTAAGTGTCAAAATGATAGTTGCCAATAGATCGTTGATAGACGACAATGTACAGAGATTTCAGAATGTCATTCGTGAAACAATTATAAATAGTTCACAATCTCAAAGCTTTTAACACGTAAAAATAAATCTGAATTCGTTTATTGTTAAAAATTATATTTTTCGTAACGATCGTAACCTACCTAATCCCACTGTGTTTATCTAACAAGTCGCTAAGCGAAATCAATTTCCATACTTCAAGTTGAAAGATTGATCGCAATCTTCCGACCATTCGTCACTTTTATCGGAAATTTATTTATTTTATGTTTCGTTGAAATTCGAATTTGTATATTTAGTAAGTGTTCATTCGCGTTAAACTGGCTCGGAATTAGAACGCATATACCTCAAAACCTCATTAAACTACTTAGTACGAAATTCACAAGTAAAAATTCACGTTACGACGCCGACGTCGTAAAATTTGCCTTCGCATAGAGAAAAATCGCGGAAATTTGTTGTTTCTGGCCGCGATCGCTTAATTTCCATGTAATTTATTTTCAATATAAATGCACCGCGCGTCATCGGTCATAAAGCGGCACAAATGGATGTCGTTGTGGCCGTTCATTGCAAAACAATTTACGACAAACGTATAAAATTTATGTCCATTATCTCCAGTAATTAGCGTATACGTTCGTTTTTATGCAACGTTTTACATCGAAGAGTGGAATTTATGTTGATGGTTATAAGATGGGATATTGAGTAGTTTAGAACACGAGTGGTCAACAAATCGATCGCGATCGACCGGTCGATCTCGAAGCGATTTTTGGTCGTTGATCCAGCATTACTCCATTTGAATTTTAATTACGGAGCGAACCCAACCCATACAACCCTCGCACTCGAATCTTTATCCAAAAATTTTAAAAACTGTACTCTTTTTAATCCCTTGAAATTCATATCAGTAGCTGATCGCTACACATTTTTAAGAAAAATAGTCGATCGTGTATACAGGCTGTTCAAAGTTATCTGCGCACTATTGCTATTTTCGTTAATTTTCGAGCTACAGAGTCGGTTAAATTAGCAAAAATGCAGTGATTTTTCCGCTGATTACAACGGTCCACACAAAAAAACAATTGCGCATCACATTTCAGAGCCAACTCAGATAATTAGATTTTTTTAAATGGAACACCCTGTATATTTATGTAGCAGTCGGCAGAAAATGAAATTTTGCACAAAATCTTCTTATACTACTATAACCCAGAAATGAAAAACAAAAGAGCTACGACGACATCAATACTGATTACCGCACATGGGATAACTTCGTTATTGGAGAAGCTACGGTGTTGCTCAATACATTAAAATTGTGTAGTTTTTTCTGCTGATTACAATGACATACTCAAAAAAACAATTGCGAGTCACATTTTCGAACTGCTTACTTTGATACTCATTTACTTATTTTACATTAAAATTTGACCTTTCATCTTACGCTTGTGCTATTAGAAGAGTAGTCTATGTAAAATTTAACTTTTTATCAATTAAAATATACAGGATGTCTCATAACAATTTTTTATGTTAGTTCGAAAAGGCGACTCGCAATTGTTTTATTGAGTATGTCATTGTAATAAGCAGAAAAAACTACACATTTTTGATGTATTGACCACCAACACCGTAGCTTCTCTACTAACGAAGTTATCCCATGTAGTGACCTGTATTAATATCGTCGTAGCTCTTTTGTTTTTCATTTCTGGGTTATAGTAGTATAAGAAGATTTTGTGCAAAATTTCATTTTCTACCGACTGCTACATAAATATACAGGCTATTCCATTTAAACAAATCTAATTATCTGAGTTGGCTCTGAAATGTGATGCGCAATTGTTTTTTTGTGTGAAGCATTGTAATCAGCGGAAAAATCACTGTATCTTTGCTAATTTAACCGACTCTGTAGCTCCAAAAATAACGAAGATAGCAATAGTGCGCAGATAACTTTGACCAGCCTGTATACATAGACTATATCAGACTAATAATACAATTAATTTAATTGCACTTTGAAATGCATTTAACATTTTTTTTACGACATTCGGTTGAGAGGTTTTTTGTGGCGCATATAAAGGCGTTTTGCCGCATGAAACTCTCCCGATAAATTGCTAAGGACTCGGCTAAGTGCTTTATTAGAAAATCAATGTTCCTTTTTACTGTCGCGTGTTCTTCTTAGTACACTTCCTTAAATTGTATTTGCCTTTCTTATCGAACCGACTGAGAAATCTAAAGATATCGGACGGAAAATCCCCAAGAACGTATACGGCCGTTTGTTTCTATTTACTCGCGACTGTGTGCTTTCAAATAAATGTTTCGATCGGACGTTCACATATGTTTTCCGAATCGCCATCTTGCAGCGCCCGGTATACATACATCTTAATTTATAACGTTTTAACTGATTTTCTTTGGAAAATAACCACCATATAGTCTTATTAGTCCAAAGAGAATTTATGTTTATAAATTAAGAGTTTTGAATGCTATAGGATTAACTAAAAGTATTTTAATTAATTAAGTAATAGCGTGAAATTCTAGGTTATTTAAAAATTTATATTAGTAACAAGGTTATCAAGTCGTGTTATTCTTCAATTGTTTCCCACGTTTTAATTTGACAAGAAGAATTTAAAAATTTTAATTTCAGAAAATTATGGGCACATTTGCAATTAATGCATTCCCCATTGTGGCTATACTATTCACTTCTCACCGAAGCTATTACTCAACTCTTAATAGATGTGCTGGTTGATCGATGATTAATACGGATGAACATTATGATGATTTGTGAATTATATCTAACCGCTTGTGACACATAAATTTAAGATTAGGTTTATGACCGTATCTCTGATTATGATTATCTATGACTATTAAGCTTAAAATTCTGGCGATTTTATTAATAAATGCGTAGGTTTCAATGCATATTTTCTTGTATTTTTTTTCTGTATTTTGTGCTTATATTATTCACTTTTTACTCTTGAGCAATCAATCAATAAAAAACTATTTGTGTAATAAAAATGAATTTATTACGACACACTAAACATAAAACGTCTCATTCAATATAAAAATATTTGCGAGTCAATCTAAAGCCACATTTTATAATTTCCCTCATAAAAACTGCGACTGCAACAGAAAAATGCATGTGAATTTTTCATTCATATCCAAGTCGTGTACGGAATGTCTCTTCTCAGTAATAAACGAATTTATTTTAAACTGGAAGAACTACATAGATAGTGACATTTTCAAGTTCGATCATATTTCATCAAAAGTCGAAGTTGTTGGTGCTGTACTATCATCATTGCCACCCTCTACGGACGCCCATGCTGTCGTTTTCGTGCAGTATTTCAATTTCTTTAAAATAAAGTTCGTTGACGTGATGTGTTACAATATTCCATACATCATTTTCCTTTTGACGTAAATGCGAAAATAATCCATTTCGTCGTACACTGTACGTAAATTCAATTCACTCGAATTCAAGGATGCGGAGTAATGAAATAACTTTTGCAATTTAACTTTTGTTGACACAAACATGTGTAGGACATCATTTGTATCGTTATTTGTGACTCTACGTCAAACTTTTGGTGAAAAAAATCAAAATTAAATGTTACACATTTTGGAAATTTATTTGTCCAAATGGATGGATATGGTTCATATGGGACTTCGACCATTAAAAAAGTAATTTAATTAGAATAGAAGAATTGACAATTTCGAAATTACTAATAAATTCTTAAAAATTATTATTATCTTGAAAATTACATGCATTTTAATTTTACATTTAAATACAACTTATTCAAATTACGAGGTGCATTAAAATCGTGCCTGATTTAAGAATTTTTTTTTTTTAATACAAATTAAGTTTATTGCGCTCCGCACCGTTGAACGCAAACAACGCACTTGAACTTTGTCAATCTTCAACGATGTTTGCTTTTAAACAACAATTAGTAAACTTATTCGATGTCCAAGACGACGGCAACGATGATATTACGAAGATTATCGTCGAAGATTACCAAACTTTGCCTAAGTTTTGTTTTAATTACGGCATCGAGTTAATAACAATCTTAGGTAAACATAATGTTACGTCGTTACGGTAATTTATTCGATAATTGCCACACATTATACAACAATATTAAAATGATTGTTGTATAATTACCACACATTATACAACAATATTAAAATGATGCATCGTTATGCGATAATGCCGATAATAAATGCAAACAATGGCGTTCGTAAATATAATTTTCTTGGTTTGTTGTAAGTGAATTATTTGAAACTTCCGTTCCCATTTTATAACATTAAAATCGCGATTTAAAATGGAAAAAAATAACTTAAAGTTCGACAAAATGAACTTTATTGCAAAACGAATGAAATATTCACAATTTCAAGCACACAAGCGATACAACAATTAATAAATCATCAACAAATAATTAAAGTACGCTCTGTTTCCAGATTGAAAATTATACATTTCGATTGACGTTCACATGTTGCAATTTATCCAAAATCACACAGAATTATATAAACGATCGCTAATCAGCAAGCAAGTTTTGATTGGCGATTTAAATATTTACAACGATGAAATATGATGATTTCGTCGTTTCCTCCGTTTGATTTATTTAATGTTTGAACAATTTTCCAAATTCCAAATTGTAACTAAATATTTCCACAATAATTGCAAACAAACATGTTTTCTTTGAGTTAACAAAACGGTTAACGATAACACCTGCAATAAAGAGATGTAACTTCATTTGTGTTGTTGTTTTCAAAGTATAATATTCAAAGTTCGTAACGCGCTTGTTGACATTTTAAATGTGCTTGTGGTTGTTTAGTTTGTACGATGAAAGACAAATATTTGTATTTTTGAAAGAACGATATTGTTTCTTTCGAACCACGTCTACTACTGCTCTATTTTATTCGCTTTGTATACATTTTTGAACTTTTTGTTTTGGATAGCAAACCAAGGGCGTTGGGTTTGCAGTGCGAATAAAACGAAGCTCTCGTACTGAAACGGTTACTTGAAGATCAATAAAATATCGTTTGAAATTTTTTTTTTACATTTCTAAAGGAAAGGTGAAAGCAAGTCGTCGTTTGGCTTCTTAACTCTTGTGCCTCCCCCCACTTCATATGCAAATAGAAGAATTTTTCATTGATTTACTTACATGTGGAAATACGAAATGGAAATACGAAAGGATATGCGTGTCGGAAGAAGAAAGAAGGAAAAAATAATTGGATACACGGAACAAAACGTAAAGTTTTTGAATGGTTTTTGGTTTGAATTTATTATAAAACACAATTTAAAAAAGGAAAAGGAAGTAAGGTGATTTTTTGCAATTGGTTTATTTCTCAAAACCCTTATTTGACGTTTTTACAAATTTTCTCATTAAGCCTAAATGGGACAGATCTTTATAATTTTCTCTAGGTCCGGTTCTAGAGGCGAAGCCGCCATCGTGCCATTTAATTTGTCCGTATATCTTTGAAGCAAGTTACCGACTTTCGACGAGAAAAGACGAGCCCCGTGCCGAGCTCAGCCGCCCTCTATGTTCGGCCGCCTTCGTGTATGCACGCTTTGTATGATCGCGATCGGTAGAACCGGGCCTTATTTTAAAACGTGTTTTAAGCACGATGCACTATGTTTGCACTAATAGCACTAATAAACTGTACGAATACATTTTGAAAATTAAACTAAGTGCATAGTTTGAAAAAAAATCATTTCTCTGAATGTTATTCGATTATACCATGAATTTATGGCTGTTTATGACTATCAAATTTTTGTGCAACTAGTCATTAACCTTTTGAACTCGAATTACATAAACTAGTCCCCTGACAGCAAATCATTATTTGACATTTTCTAGAAATTATCCACCATTTTGAGCGAAGATCTGGTATAAAGATCAAACGCATGCGAATTGTATTAAGTCGATATAGATTTCAGTGAAATATATAGCTAACTTATAGAAGGAATTCTTTAGAGTAAAATTGAAATTAAATTGTAATTCATACAAAAATTTACATAAAATTCAACAAATTCATGATCTGACGTGTTACAAGTAAAATATCAAAAAATCTACTATTGTCTTTCGCGTTTAAATAAACTCTCTCATCTAGCCTAACTCTATGGGACATATCTAATCATTCCTCTATAATATTTAATAAGAATATTCTATCAACAAAATCGTCAGTTATTAATATTTTGTCGCATTTTTTGTGTTGCTCATTTTCAGCCTCCATATTGCAGATTCTGCTTGAATATTTTATTTAATTGTAGATAATATTTTCGCTGGAATTTTCTCAGCGATTTAATTTGAATATTCAGGAATATTCTATCAACATAATCGTCAGTTATTAATATTTTGTCGTATTTTTGTGTTCCTCATTTTCAGCCACCATACTGCAGATTCCGATTGAATATTTTATTTCAATGTAAATAATGTTTTCGCTGGAATTTTCGCAGCGATTTATTTAGAATATTTGGAAAATTACTCGAAAAATTCGTAAAAAAAACTTCATCAACTTCGATGATTTTAAACGCCAATTTTAATCCCTGTTTTTTGGGAATTAGCAATAGTTATCAAAACTATTCGCATTTTATGTTTGTACGTGCGAATATTAATCGGATTAATATGCTTAAAAAAAAAAAAAAAACAATAACAATGAACGTTGAGCGTATTTTGTTTTATAGATCGATAATTGCGGCTAATTGGAAAAGTTTCTAGATAGAGTGCACGTTACCTAAATAAATAGGAAAATATTTAACTTTCCACGTTGGCTTTGCTATTTGTTTGTCTAACTAATACAAGCTGAAATTTCTAACTAACTTTAGTTACGCTGTGGTGATTTGATGTATTTGTCTCAATTTAATTGCATTGTTTGACGTTGAGTAACGTCTTCTAATAAAAAGTTGGTGACAGCAATAATTTGACTTTAATTTTGATCATCGTACCATATAGTACTGTATAAAAAATAAAAAACCATACCGTTAAATAACGAAAACTGTCATGTATTGTATAGGTATTTTTATGTAAAAATGAATTGATAATACACGTTCGTGAAAGTACAAGTACGATATTAGTTGTGTCACTAACGTACCAATAGAAGATAAGTTGGAAATCATCAAACAACAACTTATCCCAAGGGTTACAAGAAGATCTAGTTGATTTAAGAAGAATATTCCAAAATACAGCCTACTTCTTATGGAATGTGGACTTCTATGAACAGAAAAATATCGCAGCAATGGGATCTCCACTATCCCCAGTCATTGCTAATATCTTCATGTAAGCTTTCTAAACCTAAATAGTGGTATAGATACGTGTACGATACCTTTATATGGTCACATGGTTCAAAAAAGACACACACAGATCGATATCTACATCAAGTGTGGCCAACAAGTCGATCGACTAAAAATCGTCGTTCGACCGGTCGATCGTGAAGCGATTTTTGGTCGATCGTCCAACATTACTCCTTTGTACTCTTTTGAATTTTAATTACGGAGCGAACCCAACCCATATAACCCCCGAATCCTCGAATCTTTATCCCAAAATTTTAAAAGCTGTACTCTTGAAGTTCAGTTACGGAGTGAACCCAACCCTTACAACTCATATATCTTAAGCAGGTTTTCGAGACACATTAAAAAAAATCGTATATATAATGAAGGCCACCCCTGATCTACATGGACTACATGGAAAATCTCATCGTCATTTGCAACAGGAGAGCAGAAAAAATCAGTGCTATGGAATACAGACCCGAAGAAATTTTTAAAAGACTCCCTACAGAACGTAAACGGATGTTGGCGAGGAAAAGAGTTCAATAAGAACCACTTTTAACACCGTTAAATATCAGTGTATGTTTTGTGGAAGTATTTTTTACTTTTTAAAGTTTTTGTTGGCTCCAATCAAATTTATAAACTTAACTGGTATAAATAGTTTTAATTCGTCTATTAGGATTTTCATTGAGAAATTGCAAAATTTGAATATCTTAAATAGACGTAAGATACTCTACCCAGTGGTTTCTAAACTTTTTTCATAACTTTTTTCATAAAAAATTTTTGGCGCCCCCCATCAACTTTCATAACTGTTTAGGTTCGTAAATAATCATAAACATAATCATATATATGACACTGAATTTTGCTTATTCATTTTTCTCGAGATTTAAAGTTTGTTGTATTCAGAAATAATATTTTTGGTAATAGTTGTGCCCCCCCCCTGTAATAGTTTCGCGTCCACTAGTTTGTTAAACACCGCTCTAACCCAAAAATATTGAAATATTACTCACTTACTCGTTATTTTAATTGCCAAAATTTTGATTAATTTTAATTCTTGTTTATTCAAGCTTGTTAATCAGTAAATTATTTACTATTATTAAAGAATATTACATCATTATTAAAATTTGATTTTTGGCTTTCACGTAAAATTTTTCTGGTAATTACTACTATTATTTCAGATTTATCAATAAATTACGTGTTTTATTAAAAAATGGGACATTTGACAATTTTTTTGGTGTAAATATCAAGTTTATTTTTGCATATTGAATTATTATCTTCTTCTACATCTTGTATATTATAGTTATTTACATACTAAAATGTACAATTGAACATGAGCTAGTCGATATATCCATAAAATACGTAAAATAAATTAATAATATACACAAAATGTACAGAATTAAATATTAAATATTCATCGGAGTGTAACGCATACATATGTTACAATACATATTTACAGGAACTGACGCAGGTGCTCATGCTAGAAAATTAAATTTCAGAACATGTTCCATGAATGTTTTTCAACATATTATAGTACACCATTGTAATAACTTTATTACGTTATACATATTGGAGCAAGTTATATTTATCGCGTTGTCTGCGCTTCTTATTGAATATTATATCACACGACAGAAAATAAATTCCAACACAATTCACGTCGTTATGTGTTATGCATGTTTATCAAATTTCTAACATATAAATCGCTCGAAATTGTTTGATGTTATGTACGTGTAGTGTTTCACACCGAAGGCCTTTTCGCTCGAACGGTGTGCATAGTTACGGGACTGACTTCCTACAGTTTCTACTGATCGTAAAGTGGGTCTTTTTGTTAAAACGCTTTGTCTCGAGATTGGCGCCATTGAAAAAGTCACGTCGAGGAAGCGTCGAACACAGAACTCTCTCAGTTCAAACTTACTACAATCTGGATAGGCTAAATGTAAAACTATCACGTTTCTGACGACGCCTATACGAGAAAATAATAGACATCGATCGTAAAAGCTGCATTATCTTAACAAAATAGAATTTAGTTTTTTATTCTTTGACGATACGAAATTCGTCTTGCGGATTTTCCGATAAATACATATAGAAAATAGCTTCCTCGATTTGATTACTAGCCATTTAAAACAAATTCCATTCGATTATGATTTTTACATTTTTTTTTTTTCATTTTCTACTCATTGCAATTTTCTCCTTCTCACTCTAACCCACCATCTTAAGGTCTAAATCTACTGTTCTTCGTAGAAAGGCTTCATTTTCAATATAATTGCTCTCAGAATTTTCTTTCCTTTCATGAGTTTTATGTCTCTTGCTGTTTTTAATTTTTTTCTGTATTTTCAAGGAACAATCATTTATTTTCAAATATCCCCTTCTAATTGCCTTTTCTCGTAGTTTTCCATTATCATCCCAATTGCATTTTTTTGTAATTTTTAGATAAAAGAAACTGAAAGTTAGCTCTTTTTCTGGCTTCTCTTCTATTTAATTTTGAACAATTCACGCGAAAACGCATTGAAGTCACTTACAAAAAGAGCAGAGATGCGAGACTGGTTGGGTACGATTATGGCTGGATGAGGGCGACGGTGATCGCTTGGAATTGGCTGAAAACGAATGGTTGCTGCATCGCCACAAAGCGCCCTCACATTCATCGTTGATTATTCGTTTTTGACTATTAAAGGCTTTCCTATGCTCCCTCATCCCCCGTAAATCCCTGTCGTCGCCCCTGAGACTTCTTCCTCTTTCCCAAAATGAAAAGTGAGATCAAAGGGACCCGTTTCGATTGTGATGAGAACATCCAACGACGCCTGTTCTTAAGGAGATAAGTTTGGATCATTTCTAAATCCGCTTTTCGAGTAGGGAACGTCGTTGCAAGCGTTGTGAAGGTCTATAACATTAATTCCATTGCTGTATTCAATATTTGTAATTAAATTAGTTAGTTAATTCCCATTCCTCGTATTCTATTAGATTGTGCTGGATTGTATTAGATGGGGTGGTTTGATTTGGGATATATTGGTTTTTATTTTATTGATTACAACAGGTTGACTAACTTTGACTGAAAAACTCAATCTTCAGCAATTTTTCAATTTTTTCATTTTTGTCACTTACGTAAGCGTTAACTTTCTAAGTACCCCATGTTTATCATATAAACACATTTTAGAGAACAGTCCTTACGTGCGTACAAAAAGACCGTGTTGGTGTACAAACCCCAGAGGATCATTATGGGGGTCTGCATCTCGTTAAATTGCTCTTAATTATCAAAGACTTGCCGGTAAATTAACATCGATATCTACAGGGACCCGTTTAACTAAACGTTTTAATTAATTGCCCTCCGGCTGTATTACGTTCGCATTTTTTTAATGAAAACAAGCAATTTACATCAAAATAAGTTGAAGCGCTTCGGGCTTGAACAGATTTTCTCGTGGATCGACACACTTTGTCAACTAAGCTGAATTTTAATATTTTAGTGTAGAAGATTGATGTTTAAGGATACGATAATTATAAAAATGCTATCCAACGTTCAACAAATTATTTAGCTTTGTATTTTTGTATTAAGGGAACCAAATAGAACAAAATTAATTATTAAATTTTCAGGTTACAAAGGGTTATTTGTTCGTGTGTCTTTTATGGAGTAAATTGAAAGACGTTATGAGTCCTAACTTAGTTTATTGTAAGTCTTATCAATTAAAGTTTATTGTGAATACGGGCGTCGTATCCGTTTTCTAGAAGTTGAACGAAGTTAGATCAATTAGTGTAACTAAGTTGATGATGTGAATGGTTGGCTGGTTGGTCCCTTTTCGTTGATTCCGTTTCGAGCGAGTTCGATTTCAAGATGGCGACCGCGCATCACTCATCTGCATCCTGCAGACTGTAATTGGATAAAATCGCGCCGGGAAATTTAATACAATAAAGTAGTGTTCGGATAACAGCTCTGATAATTGCAAAGCGAGTTCGTGATGAACGGAAGTGGAGGGTTCCATTCGTAACTTCGTTACGCGACTAGATTGCTACTTAGACATTGCGATTGAGCCTTTGATTATCGCATTTTTGTCGCACCTCTCGCACATCGTTCAGTCTGGGGTGTTACGCGTTTTCCGCAATGGAAATGGAACTCGTAAGTACGGTCATCGGTAGAGAAAATTGCGAAATTCACACGCGTTTGTATCGTTTAAATGCAATTCGCATGCGATAAATGGAACTAAAATTACATTTACGTTACACGATTACTGGAAATTGTAAATTAAATAACAAAGCGAAAAAAACATAAACAGAAAATTACTATTAATACAAGCAAAATATCAGACACTACCAAGTAATTATGCTGACTGTTATTTTTTTTTTGCAGCTTTATTAACCCAAACTAAGATCAAACTTTATAAAATATATATATATATAAGCGAATTTACTACATAGAAAAAAATATAAAAATTTTAAAGAATTTTCAGATAAATAAACCGAACCCAATTTTTGAAATTTATTAATTTCGAAGTTTAAATTTTTTAAAAATTAATAAAGAATTTATTAAATTATTGTCTTGGTTGGGTTGAAACTTAATGAATCTGAACTGATAATATTATATTAACTATTAATATTAAAAAAAAGATAATCCACAAAAAAATTCCTTCAATTTAAAAGTAATAAGCTGTCATTGAATTAATGGTTCAAACCAGACCCAACTAAGGCAAAAACTAATCCATGTTAAGTTCAAACTTTATAATTCATAAAATACCACAAATTTATTAAATGGAATGGAAAAAATTTAGTTTTTTTAAAAAATTTTCTTCAATTTCAAAACTGTACTTTCGTAGCAATTTAATCATTTTTAAATTTAAAAATTTTTAAAATACCTACTAAAATGCATCAAAATCGCAAAATGTATGCCTTAAATTATAAAAAAATATGTATTTTTTTTAAGTTGGGTTGGGTTCGCTCCGTAATTGAAATTAAAAAAAAAAAAAATAACTTGCAATGTTTTAAGTTACAGAAATTATTAATTATCATGGCGACATGCCCCCCCCCTCCACTCAAACCCTATGCGGTGCAAAACCTGAACGCGGCAGCCCTGCACAGAGCAAGTAACTTGTAGCAAGTTACTTGCTCACTTGCTTTCCGAGAATAGACTTCTCGGAAATCTTAGCGCAATCACATAACATTGGCTATTTAACTAAAAGTCAATTCGGAATGCATTTCGAATGAAAGAAAATAACGGAAATAAAAGCGCAACCAATTTAAGGCGTATTGTGGTAATACAACCTTCAATCATTTTAGCTCACTCTGTATATTGCCATTTATAGTCAATTTTTACTGGCCGTTTTTACCCTTTTGCATTATTCCCTATTTTTTATTCATTCTCTGTGTACGTTTTCTTATCTTTTTGCATGAGTTTTTTTACCGTTTATTCCACTTATATACCTACACAACAGCCATTATACAAAAATAGATTTTATTCCGCTGCTTATTACAATAATTAAAATTTGTGATATTCTGTAAAAAGTTGTCGTTGATAATGATAATTTAATCCAGGTTGCTTGACAAGAAATTGCCCAGTCAAGCATTTAAAGCTTGTCTAGTTTACATAATGAACGCTACCGCCTGTTATCACTCACTATATCCTATTTGTAAGCCAATAGTAGACCGCAACATAGCAATTAATATCCTGATACGTTATTTGTATCGTATACAATTCCATTGCATCGTGACATTATCCGCTGCGAATTCTATTTAATCGGAAAAATGGAAATTATTAATTAATGATGCACGCAATGCGTATGTACACAAAATATCAAACTGTGAAATTCCATATTGTCTTATTAATTATTAACTAATTATCCTCGAAAGAAAATGTAAACGCGAAAATAAATAAATAAAAAAATTATTTCATCTATTGATTGACTTTAAACTGGAATTTCCAATTTTCCTCAACGTAATCGAGCGAAAAATTTAATATCCACGTCGATTAGTGGATCGCGAACCGTCTCAACATCTTCAATATGACCTCGACGCAAATATAGTCACGCCGACAACGGGGTACGCGATAATATACGACGCAATATACTGAAATGCAATGCAAGATTCAATTGTTCGCATTCCTTCGCGTCCTCACGGAAAGGAATTCCACTGAATGAGCATCCAGAGTTGTGAATTAAGGAGGAAAAAATGCGGACAAGAATTTTCATCGTCGCGCCAGATAACGATTTCCTCATCGTCCTCTTCATTTAAGCGCCCGAATCGGTAATTTCAGAAACGGTATATTAATGGAATGGAATTTTCTAAACTTCGTGACATTTACGTTTCGTTGAATCTCTCATTGTTGTCATTTTACGTAGAAGATTTTTATTTCAATTAAAGTAGAAATTTAAAAAAGGAGCGAAAATTTTGTCACATTTTGTATGGCTATTCATCATAAATTTACTATAACCTCATTGCTTATCCTTTCTTTATATTACGGTAAAGTCCCTGCGGTACATAAATCTAAATTACTGTTGCAACAAAATTTAAGTTTGAAAAAGAAAAATATCGCTTGGGATAGAAGTTACAATATCAATAAATAACCGTGAAAAAGATGTTGCTGCTTTAAGCTGTATACTTCGACGTTTATTGTAAATTTTTATTTATCTGGCTATCTCGATTTAACAGTAATATATGTACTTAAATAGCTCGGGACAGGGCACTTAAAACTTTCGGATGTATCACCGATACGACATGATTCGTTTAGGGAACTTTTAATGGATGACCCAATTTTAGGTAACAAATGGATAGGAAATTAAAAAAAATATTTCTATTGCAGAAAATTTTAGAAAACAAAATCAACGATTTTTTTTCAGAATTAATTCTTTTATGAATTAAAAAGTCCATTTGAACTATTTGATTACTTTCTCTTTTTCTGTTTGTCTATGCTTCGTTATCTCCTCTGACGCAAGCCTTGTTAACCCTTCATTTTCATCTAATTAATTAGTCACTTGCGTTCTCTTTTTATCTAATTTAACACTTATACTTTATTGAGTAAACTTGTTATTTTATCAACTATATCATCATCTATTTTCTCGATATATTTTTTAGAAAGTTCTTCCTTTTTACCAGACACTTATGTAACTAACTTGTAACTAACTTATTTAACTAATGGATGTTCAATTTCCTCAACGACAACAACGATGAAAATTTAAGGTTTAAGGTTTGTCGCTAATTAACGGGTTAGAATGAAGGATAAAAATTGTTGCATGATATTAACGTTATAAATTTTATTGTTGTCGTCAATGTGAATGATTTAAACTAATAATTATGGATAACTTAGCAACAGATTTATTTGTTGGAATTTTTGGTAAGTCACCTGTGTATGAAAAATGGCTCCGTTAGAAACAGTTACTTTGGGCAATATATCTTTCATCTGTTTTTGCAACATTTGTCGTTGAAAACGTTGAAAACAAAGACGACATTTTGTTTCAATCTGTTTAATGCATTTGATTTTTTCGTTCGACTTTATCGCAGCAATAAAACCTAATATAATGGATTTTATCGTAAATACTGCGACGTGAAATGTAATTTTATTTTCCACAGTAGCAGTTCAGCTTAAAAAAAAAACCGGAAAATCGTATTATTATTTATTATTGTTTGGATCAGAAACAAACCTCAAAAAAGGTACATTTTGTATTCATAGTCTTGATTTGAATATTTTTATTTTAGTGTTATTGGATATACATGTGCTCACATAAAAGTAAATGGATATTGTGACAACGATGTCAATATTGACGTTCCATCCAGCGTCATTTATTGAAAAGTGCCCTATAGATGGAGAAACATATTGTTTAACGTAGATGCTGTTTTTATTGCTCGAATTTATCGCAAAATCTGCAGTTCATCGCTTCTTACTGTGTAAACTTAAATGTAATGAATACGGCAGTAACAGCAATAAAAGCAGCAATAAAATACTGACATGATACAACTTTACGGGCGAATTTATTGAAGTAGTTAGTTAATTAGAAATTGTTTTACTAAGTTTAAACTAAACGGAGTTTATAAATTTTTACGTTTTACGTTAGGAAACATCTAAACTGTTTTGTTTTATATTCGGTGATTCAAGGGAACTTTGAGAAATTGTATACAAATTTACGATTTTAATATGAAATACTTTGTTAAGTTCAAATTGCATTTTAATTTGCAAGTTTTCGTCTCCTTCGCAGCAATTAATATTGTACTTTTCTAGTCGAAAATCAAATGCTTGTTCGACTTTCCACCTTTAAGAAAAATTTACCGTTTTCTTAATTTATTATGTAACTGGGTCAAAAGTTTATCTTGTAATTTTTGCATTGTCGAATTTATTTTGGTGCTTTAGATTAATCATAAAGATTAAATACAACAATTAATTGAATAGATAATCTACTAATTATCATATTTAAATTTTTTATCCATTTTTTATTTTTTCAAATACATTCTTTATGTTGTGGGAATAGTGCTTATAATCCGGTATTGACATCAAAAATACACATAATATGTATCTAAATCAATAGAAAAGAAAATTAATATTTTATGGACAATTTTAATTTATATGTTAGTTCGTTTATTAAACCAAAAAAACTTAATTTTGTTACATTTATAGAATTTATTATTTGTTATAATTTTGTTGTATTTCTTGGAAAAAAAATGTAGTCTTAAAAAAATAAATTAAATTAATAATTATAATATACTATACTACGTTCGTAAATTCGGAGGAGTAAATTAAAATTCTCACTTAAAAAATTCGCTCAATGGCTACTTGCGAGACACGTTTACACAGTGTTAATAAAATGGAATTTTCACAAGATTTCCGCTTTACAAAGTCTTCGCAAATTATCGAAATGACGCCGCGCATTAAGAAATTATCGTTTACGACGCGATCGATATTTGAAATGTCGGAAACGATCGGCATTCGGATTATCCACGACGAATTAATTTATTCGACTTGGTCGCGTTAACTTCGAATTTCGCTAAATGTACCTACCCTCGAATTGCGAAATTTGCATTTCTGCTATGCGTCGCTGGATTATAATAAATCGCAAGGAATATCGATCCGTTCGGTTTCGGAAAACAATTAGTGTACCGGTAAAGGTAAAGCGCATGAAATGCCACCGGAAATTCCGGTTTACTGTACTATTCCTTTGTGACGATTACGTCGAAACCCTATAATGTTATGATAATTCCGTTAATTAAATTCAGATGTTTATGAGGGTTAATGTTCAAATTGTGTATTGAGAGGATATTGTTGTTTTTTTTTTGTTAAGTTTGTGATTACATCTGTGTAATATTAAATGCACCCAAAGGCAATGTTTTATATAACAATAGTTAGTTATTTTTTAAACATTATTAGTTTTATTTATCCTCTATAATTATATACACGTTATATACGAGAAATATCTCAAAATCATTTCAGCAAAACTCAGTAAAAACCAGATGAGATAAAATTTTTTTCGAAACGATGAAACGAGAAGAGATGAAATGAAATTAATGAACTTCCTGTCTCGGCGGCATTGCAAAAAATACAAACTAGAATTCGAATATTTGGATCTAACCATGGTTGACTTTGGAAATAATGATAATAATACTACATCTTTATTTTATAAGCACACCGTTTAAACCTCTTTCCCTTAACTAAGGGTGGAAATAACTACGCGTGAACAGAAAAAAAAATGATTAATCATGTAAGACGTTTTTGCGTAATTTAATAAAATAAGTACGGTAAAATTTATTTATTTTATGTTAGTTTTTATATAAATAATAATAATTAAATTAAATAAAATAAATATAAAAAATATTGATCCATGTCTCTCTGATCATCTTGGGAAATACATCAAAACGCATGGTTTTTAAACCCATTTTCGGAAGAAAATTCACAAACCATGCTATTAATGAATAAAGTCTCTGTGTATGAAGTTGACCGGAAGTTTTTACTAGTCAAACATCACGTGGACATTTTGTCTGATTTCCTAATCATCACATACAATAAGCTAGTTCATAAACATTTTCCTCTGAAAAAATGCTATTATAAAAACAAACTACCTGTCAAATGGTTTAATGACTCCTAGCATATAAAAGAGAAGACTCATATATGAATATGGGCCACCAAATACAGTTTTATACAGTTTTAAAGAGTCTTCGGGGTGCAGATAGGTTGGGTTCGCTCCGTAATTGAGAGTTTTGTATTGGGTTCGCTTCGTGACTGAAGTTCAACTTAAGCAATGTTTTTTAAAACAAATACTTTAAATTCTATTTTATTATTTTAAATTAAATTCATGCGCCGCGGGCCGCGAGCCGCATTCTACGGTCTTGGGGGCTACATGTTTGACACCACTGGCTTATCTGACAACAAAGCAGAAGCCAGTTGGGGATCATGAAAGAAATATTTCAAAAAAAAAAAAAACAATAATATCTCTATACATTATCAAAAATTATAAATGCACGAACATTTTAATATAATTGCTGAAAATATAATTCATTTAAAAAATTCAAGCAGCTTGGACCTTGGACGCTTATATGTATTTCTTAGGGTGTTTTCCCTGATGCGTTTAATTGCGATAGAGTAGTACCATTATTTAAAAAAAAAAATGCTTCTCTTGTTAATAATAATCGACCAGTTTCCATCGTTCGTGTACTTGGAAAAATATTTGAAATTATTTTCAACTCTTAAGCTATCTTGAAAGAAATTCTCTTATCAATCTAAATCAGTTGAGTTTTCGTAGAGGGCTCTCCGCTATCCAAGCGTTTGGTAAGTTTGTGAGTGACATAGTCGAGGGTCTTGATAATCACACAGCTATTATGTTGTGTGATTTGGGCTTTGACTTTGTTTCTCATGACATACTGAGTGACAATTTTTTGTATAAGAGGTCATCCTTTTTCGTTCTTACTTAAAGAATCGAAGTCAATTCGTTAATATAAAAAATCGTACAAGTGTTTTACCAGTCAAGCACGGTGTCCTCCAAAGCTCAGTTCTGGGTCCACTATTATTTTTACTTCACATGAATAATTTTTGCCAATTTATGAATTCTACGAAATGTGTCCTTTTTGCTGATGACACTACCTTAATTTGCTGGGAAGAAAATAATATATTTTTGTCACAAACAAACTGTTCAATCTCAAGCTGAACACTGCAGATAAACTACAACTTAATTATGATAAAACACAAAGATTTGTTTTCTCATCAAACTCTCCTATTACTGATGGAAATAATGTAAGACTCCTAGGTATAGCGGAAATTTTATGTGGTCTTCGATCGATTATGTCATACCCTTTCCAGCACTATTTTTCTTTTTAAAAATTTAAAAAATGTCCACTATATGAGCCTTAAGATATAAGCCTATTTTTCGCTTTAACAGTCTGGGTTGTGTTATGGTTTTACCCTCTGAGGCACCTCAGAAAATTCTATAACAACTTTTCGGCTTCAGAAATTATTCGAATTATTACTCATGCTGACTTTATAGGACCGCGCACCGTGTCAGCAAATTTTTATATAATTAAATATAATACCCTTGCCTTCTATTCCCTTTATTCCCTCTATTGCATTTATTTCTGTCTGATAGAAATCCATAAAAATAGACCGAGTACGATACTCATTTGCATAATCATAATCAAACACAAAATCTGCTAGTTCGCTAAGGACTAAGTCTTCAAAAAATTCTTAAACCAACATTTATATAATCACTTGCCACCACAAGTTAGGCTCCTAAATGCAAACCGTTTTAAAAATATTGTTTTTAGACACATCATTAGTTGTGGATGCACGTACATGCATGCCAACAATCATTGCACATCGTCGTCGTATTTTACATATAATTTTAATGTTTTTTTAATATTGATTTTGTACTTGGATTACACACAGCTTTTCAAGCATCATACTCGCACAGTTGCGTTCGTTTATTACAAAATTCCATGCAGTAATAAAAACCCGTTATAATTGCGCAAATTTAACGACTTATAAACAATCACATTCACATACAAAACGCTTTAGAAACTTGGAATTTTTTTCTGGTCCACATCGATTAACATTTCTCACGTCGTCTAATTTTCTTTAAACTATAAGTACGGCTGCAAACGGTTATTATTACGTCTGTTTATGGACGCGTTTATGCTTGGAACGAGTCGTTTCTTCTCAAAAACAAATTAGCAATGGAGCCCTAACGTGGGGCGAGCACCCATTTCAAATATACAAAATTTACGCCCCATTACTTAACAACGTACTTTTAAATTTTTCGTGCATTATTTATGGTTCACAGGTTGATACATACAGCAGTCGGAAGGAAAATTTGAAATTAATTTCCATTAACTATAAAATGTTGCTATGTTTCGTTTAATTTAATGAACGGAAGAATTTACGTTTTCATTTTGCAATTAGTTCTGATTGAAATCCTCTTAAGGTAATTTATTTAGAAAACTAATAAGATGAAGATTTTAACTTTTCCTTTGGTATCGCTACTCGAAGTCGATATATACGCTCCCTTTTCTTCTTCGTTTTATGTTTGATAGAATCTGCATAACTAGGAACATCTTTGAAGTTAGGTTTTAATTTTAACTTTTGCATGCAAACTTGTATGTCTTTGTTTTAGGTACGTTGATGTGCATATTTGATTTTTTTTCTTTTCTCAAATTGGTAAGTTTATTTTACGTCGAATAATGGGCGTTACGAATGAAAGCTTACAGTAGGTTTTCAAGTTTATTATTAACGTGCAATATGTATTCTTATTACTCTTAGTATTTACGTCGTAAATCGTAAGTATTGGTAGTGTAAATTCTTTATTTAAAATGTCAATTCTGTCGGCGTTGAATAAAATAGGGCCTAATTTTCACCGAACTTTGAAAATAAAATTATGTTTACTTAACAGGTTTATTTGCAAATTATATTACTCATAATAAGAATTTGATGTTGATGTCTGTGTTTACTGAATTAAAATTTACGTATCACATTGCAATCATAAGCAGTTCATTTTATTTGTTTTAATTTGAAATCGCCTTAAAATCCCCTTTCAACCACTTACAACGCAATATTGTGTATCAGACTCATCTAATGCCATTATTCGAGTATTATATATTTTTTTCTTTTCGAGCAGTTCCATTTACCGTAGTACGTTATCGTAAAATTGCAGCTTATTCGCGCGGCGCACAATAAGAACGAAAGAGCTTCAAAAGCTCGCCGACCTGTAAAATTGCAACAAACGGACGGCCGGGTTAGACTGTCACACGTAAATAAATAGCCCTTTTCCCTCGCGCCCGCAGACCCACACAACGAAGGCACTAGTTGCGAAAATATGTTAAAAAGCGCTGGACGCGCGGCGAAAGCACTCCGGACAAATCGTCGAGAAAACGAGAAAAGTGCACCCGCTCTAATTGCCCAATGGGCTGCGAAACCTTTCGGTAAATAACCGACTCTAATATTTCAAACTGTCTAATAGTTTCCATAAATAAATGGCGTCGTATCAACCGTGTACACTCGGACTGTTACCGCAGAGCTTGCCCGGTGAACCGGAAGTGCCGCGGCGACGACGAACCAAAATGTCTCGTATGGAACGTGTGACAATCTATGCGGAAAGGTACCTACCGATATCCATTTCGTTGTAACAACTCGTCCTGGGAAGAATTATGTGTGATCTTAGAATGTGAAGCGTCCAACGCGTGTTCACACATCGATTCACGATCCAACCGACGAACTTATCTTCTGTTTACAGGACGCATCATCCACTGAAGCGTATCGCTTAGTCGTTATATTAAAATTAATACTGGCGTTTTATGCTAGTCGTATATCTGCAATTACAAATTCTGTTTTCTTCATCAACTTAATTAGTAAATAGTTCAATAAATAAATAAATAAATAAAAAATATCGTAATGACATTAAAATAATTCTTAAAATTCATCTTATATATAACATATTTTTAATCAACTCTTATTATTTACATAAAAACATTCATCTTGTACTATTATTGTCTATTTTTTCTAAATTTGTTATAAATAATTTTACTTTTAGCTTTATTTATTTCATTAAATAAATAAATTTAAAAATGTTTTGTCCGTGCTTACTTTTCAATTTTCAGTTCGTGATGATAGCCGGTAGGTACATTCTGTAAGTCCAATACAGAGATGTTGAAATAAATCAATAATGCAATTACTTCCTGTACAAAACCCGTAAGGCTTACGTTGTCGTTTCGTGAACGACAATGCAATATAAACTAGAATCGAACTGATGAAATGAGTAGCGACACTTAATTTGAAATTAAGCGCGTGACCCAGTTTAAATTAAAATATAATTATAATTAATATAATATAATTTCAAATTTTAAATTGTGCGACTTGTGTGCAAGTTGTAAATTTCAAATATAGAATTGTAATTTAATCTTTGTATTACAAAATATTTTCTATTTTATTACAAAATATTTTTTATTTCATCTCGTAACAGTTCATAAGAAAGACTGACGGGAAGTGGGCTCGCAGCAACCTAGACAAGGCAAATACACTAGCAGAGCACCTCGAAACACGTTTCCAACCAAATGAAGGAGACGACGTATTACCCTATCACAATACACCAGACCATACCTACAAGATTCCTCTGGTTACTCCCAAGGAAGTGGCTTCCGAAATCAAGCACAACCTCAATGCAAAAAAGCACCAGGATACGACCTTGTTACGGGTGAGATCCTTAAACATTTCCAAAGAAAAGCCTTGACCAAACTAACCATCCTGATCAATGCTTGTATTCGGCTGAGCTATATCCCAGACGCATGGAAAACAGCAGAAGTGATTATGATCCCAAAGCCAGGGAAAAACCTAAGTATGGTG